>JAOUQU010378452.1:0-12275 GCA_028566735.1 Ammoglanis amapaensis
GTTCGATCCCCGGGTCGGGCTGGGGACTTTCTGTGCGGAGTTTGCATGTTCTCCCCGTGTCAGCGTGGGTTTTCTCCAGGTACTCCGGTTTCCTCCCACAATCCAAAAACATGCACTGGGTTGATTGGAAATGGGTAAAATTGTCATAAGGTCCCTGTAGTGATACAGGGTTGGAGAAAGACTTGGCAACCTACTCCGTAAAAGTATAATTGCTGAGTAACTCTGGGGATCGGTAACGGTCCACAGAGTGACCCAAGAGTCTGGAATGGTTAAATACCCACAATTCAAATTCCATTTAGGTCTTTCACTTATTTTTAAACATATATTTAGCCACAATATTCATAAAAATGCACAAACCAGTACATTGTAGTTCCAGTCCCAATCCCTGATAAGAGAAGGTTGTGTGAGGGCTGTGATTCATTTTATGTTGGTGAACATTGAATTTTGAGGCTCACCTTAAACTGGGTAAACATTTACAACCTAGAACTTTTGTCTGTTTCATTTCATTCAAACAACCAATGACTTATTACTAAGCGATGCCTTATTTTTTTAGCAAATTTTACAGTAAGCATAAGGATTCCTGGCTAATTACCTTTGTTAAAAAAATAACTGTAATTTTACCATAACACAAACTTTTGTGCCACTTTCTTTGTTTGATTTTATTTTATTTGTTTGATTTGATTTTAGTTCCCTCTTTTTTATTTCATTCTTTGGAGAAATAGTGGATCATAGTAGTAGTTCGTGAGGAGTTTTAACAATATTGGAATGTTTTATAATAGTTGACTGAACAAAATACAAAGTAATGTTTATAACCTTGTATGGTCTTGAATTTTTTAAGGCTTTTTTTTTGGCTTTTAAAATTAATTCAGATTTAATTAATAATTTTTTATTTTATTTTCCAGTCAGTGGAAGACAGTTACTCAGTGGGTAGCACTGTTGCCACACAGCAAGAAATTCCTGGTTTGAATCACAGGTGGAGCGGTACAGATCCTTTCTTTTTGGAGTTTGTATATTCTTTCTATGTTTGTATGATTTTCTTCTACAGTTGGCTATATGCCAAAAGCATGCATGGCGGGATGACCGGACAATGTGGGTGATGTGTGATATAAAGACCCTGAGTGTTGAAGGAGCTTGTACAAATGGAGAACGCATAAGCAGCGGTGTATCAACCTTGACTGCAATCAAGCAGCAAATAATATATTTTCTATATTGCATTGGATACATTCAATTAAAGAAAACTAAACTAATATATAACAATTATATGATATTAGTTTATTCCAGTTTTCACCTGCAACTATACATTCAGTACATTTTATAGTATATTTCATTTTTGATTATGGCTCATTACTGTGACCAAGCAACAAAAACAAATTCAAAAACAAATCTGGACTGTACAGTTGCCAGGCTGCTGACAAACGTCTAGAATCTGATCCTGATTACTTACACCAACCTCCCCCCAAACACACTGAAGGTGTGACCACGAGCCATTGGCCTGCTAATAATAGCCACGTCATTATTATTAATTGTGCCCTCAAGAAAAGAGCCATAGAAGTTGGCGCCAGCATTATTATGATTGTGTTTCTCGCAAGAGTTAGGCTGTCATTTATTTTGTCTAACTATAATTAATAGTATTATTAGCTGCAGCCTTTTAGAGTTGTATAACACATTTGCTAGCTCTGCCTTTGTGTGAACTGTATTTCTGTAGCAGAGGGGTGTAAAAGACAATACTGTCTACACCGGAAGTTGCCTGTGTCAACAAATCCAGGCCGAGCACATTACGTCAGCAGAACCGGAAACAGCAGTGAGTTTATTGTGCAGAGGGGACTCTGGGTAAGAAAATAAGTCCAGGACTTCACTCCCTATTTTACTTTTACTGTATCAGATTGCAAAAAGTAAAACATGTTTCTGTTCAGTGCACAAAGCAAGATCTATAAAGATATGAGTCTGATAGGGAGGAACCTTAGTTGCCTGGCTTATTCTTCACTTCATTGAAGGTGAACCTTTTGACCCAACATCAGTGTCAGGACACTTTCAAAGTGACTTACACCAAATTTGAGCAATTGAGGGGCTAACAGAGCTTAACAGGGCCCAACAGTTGCAACTTGGTGGTAGTGCGACTTTAACCATTGACCTTCTTTTTTCCAGCCCAGCCCACCTTAACCACTAAACCACAGCTGACTTAATGGGCAAAATACCCAAAACCACACAATTATTTCAAAGAGTAAAGAGAACAATATAACACTTTGGGGTTCACATATTTTAGGTCTAGAATGCTTTTGTGGGGGCTACTCAGATAGTGCATGGAAAAGGAGCTATTTTAGATGAATGTAGTCACACTGTTTTTAAATGTGTACATGTGCACAAATGTGTGTTATCTTGTATGCTAGTTGATTCCCAGCTAACAGGAAATGTTTCCACAACTTTCACTAACGTTATGTAAAGTTCTCCTAATATTATGAGCAAATAATCTCACTATAGCATTATTAAAGTTCTATACATGTTATGTTATCTTGATAAAATTGTATCAATGTAGCAACTACGTGTAGCATTATATGAACGTTCTTCTACCTTATTAGTAAAGTAAGAATTCAAAAAAAAAACTTAGAATAGCATTAAAGGAAAGTTCTAGTAAAAACCAAGTTTTAATTTCCACAACCAAATTCGAACATTCAGAGCAGGAACTCATTCAAGTTTAAAGAAACAATTCCAATACAATGTTCCTAAAATGTTAAATGTAAGTAATATTCTTTAAATATTTTCCAAACTTTAAGGGAAAAAATATGGTTCCTAGACCACAAGTGTTAAAACAAAATTTTGTTAGCGAGGTTGTGTTGCCTTAAAAAATTGGTGACTAGGCTGACTATTGGTAAAAATAGGCTGACTGTATTAGTATAGTAATACTAATGCACTAATGCTAATGGTAGAGACTAACTTGTTTCACTTAGTAAGCTAACACAGTAGTGTTAGACAGGGACAGTCAATCTTTAAAAAAATCTAAGAAATTATAAAAGCTGGGGGGTAGAGATAAATAAGAACATTAATTAGTGAGTTTGTACACATGTGAGGCTAATTTCTACCTCATTACTGCCTCTATTTTCTCCCCTTGGTAAACGAGAGCTCAAACTCCAGTCAGAAGCTCCGGGATGAGCCTGGAAAGCTGGAGCTTGGATTTTTGTGAATGTGAAAGACACTCACATTCTCAAACAAAAGTTAGTTTGCAATAAAACATCATGTTTTCCAATTTTGCTTGGATTCATGACACACACACACACACACACACACCAAGACATAAGTTTTTATAAAATATGTTATGTTATGGACAATTTTGTATAAATTGTATAATGACTTAGTCTATATTTGCAGATTTAACAGCAACCTGTTATTCTAAAGATGCATTCAGTTCCTCCAAATATAGTAGATATGACTGAATGAAGGAATCTTCCCCACATTCATTTCTTGCTAACACTATATAATTACAACTGCTATTAAAATGCTATTATTTGTAGTCACATAAAGCAAAGGTGCACGTTTCTTGTGCTTATTTTTTCGTCTTTTCAGTCTTAAGGCTGTCTAATAAAGGAATATTTGAATGTACAATTTAATTTTCTCTATTTTAAAGAATTAAAACCTTTGTTGTCATAGAGGGAGGTCAGGGTCATTAGAGGTTTCTGTGAATAACTAGAAATGTTGTATGAAAAGATTTCAGCCCCATTCCTTCCCCTACTCAAATACACATGGGCCCTGTGTGTCATCTGGTCTTAATTGCTAAGGAGAAGGTCTTAATTTACCAGCCCTAACAGGTCATTATCATGTACGCTGTAACCTTCCTGCATTTTTGTCTAGCGATCACAGGCATTCTTCTAAACGAGTCTTTAATTAGTCTTAATTAAAATTAGCCTGAGTCAGCGGGGAACAGTCTAGATGCAAACACAATAATAATAAAAAGCATCCTGCTCATTCCCCTCTTTCTGATTATTTCCTATTAGTGAGGAAGCAGATCAAAAAAGCACCCCTAGGTAAACTGATTTAGGCTGAATTAATTTTGTTGTGGCATTAATTATGTATGGTAGGACTAATTATATAGTACAGAAAATTGGGCATGTCACTTCTCTTAGATCGCTACCACTACCACCAGTACACTTTTGTTATATTAAAATAGGTGTTCTACAACAGAATAATACATCTTTGTCATCGATCTTGTTTTTTTGTTTGGTGTTTATTATTATTATCATTATTTTTATGATTGCACACATTTAAAGTTAAGTGAGTTTTATTCATCACAAATATACATTTATATTATGAGTCTAATAATGATAATTTTTTGATACAGACGTGGCCTGGTGGTTGGAAGGTTGCTGGTTCATTTCCCATAGCTGACAGGTCACGATTGAAGTGGTCTTGAGCAAGACACAAAACCCCTAACCGCCTAAAAAAAAGGCTGCCTAACACGCCTACAAAAAATTATGTTCACTGCCGCCCCCTAATTACTTCTTATCGTGGTATGGATGAGGGTTTACATTCTTTGCAGTAAGGTAAAAGTGTAAGGTAAAGTGTACGCTAGATAACCCTGTAGTTTTATCTATTACGAATTCCAAATACAGTCAGTTCTTGCATGACAGGGTCACTTTATAGCTCAATCGTTTCTGAAAAGAATGCATGTTTTCTTCTTCTTTTTTAAACACATCTGTTTCTAACATTTTCATGTTTATTAAATGCAAATAAATGTAAGCACAGAGGAGATTGAGTTTCCAGCAACAGCTCATTAGCATATGTGACATCAAAAAAGGCTTAAACTGGAGAGAATGTTGTGCAAAGAACTTCATAAACATGTTTTGTAGAGCCTATTGACCTACTAACTTGTTTAAAAATAACTAAATGGTCATGGTCATGGTTAGGTGTTTAAATATTGGCCATACACGCTACTAGCTGCTGATCAATCAAAACAATAGGTTATATCAGTATTATCATCTGTATGTAGTTCCTACTACATTTATTTTAATTCATGGTTAATAAGGCAGCTGAATTAATGTCACAGGTTAAAAGAAATGAATCCCCAAGGGTGTGATGAGTTTACCCTGTTTCTTTGTCTACTTCAAGTGTCTACTTGGTGCAGGTCTCCTTCCTCCATCTCAAATTGATGCCCACAATATCCACTGCGACCCTGATCAAGTGGCAATTTGAAATGAACGAATGATTGAATATAAAAATCCATTTAAAAACATGTGTGCGAACACTGAAACTCCTGAATCCTGAATATAAATTAGTATAAAATAGTAACCTTTATTCCTTGCTTGATTATTGAGGCTAAGCAGGCTTGCACTTAGCCATGGAGATATGTTCTCTCATTTCTGTAATACATGCTCATTTCACTCTTTCTGTATCTGGGATTTGGATTTCATTTAGTATGTATGGGAGAAACATTTTTTAATACCTAGGGTCTTATTAACCCCGTAATTGGCCAGGCTCAGCCCTACCTAGCCAGTCATTTCTAGGGAATACAGACATTAGCATGATTTAATTAGATTTTTCGAAAAGAGGACTGTCTGGAATTGGGTGCTGAAAGCAGAGCCTGGGAAGAAGAAGAGCTGTTAAGTCACCGTCAATTACCGATACAGTTACAATTTGAGTATCAATTATTGCCTATTATTCAGATAGTGGTTATTGTCCAGAGACCAACTTTGTATCTGTAACTGTAACATATGATAAGCAATAAGAGCTCGTTTTGTCCAGTTGGCAGAATTCTATTTTAAGGGTAATATAGCATTGTTTTTGCATATATTTTCTGAAATCCAAAGCACCGCTGAGATCCGGGGTAAATCTTAATAGACACAACTACATAATTAGCTGTGTGTGAGCCAATGGCTGCAAAACAGTGATTGGCCTACACACAGCTAATTATGTGATTGGAGTGGTGTCTTGTGTGTTTCCCTGTGAATTCAGAATCTTAAAAGCACGAAAATGAAAAGTGGGTGGATGAGGTTGACAAAGTGTGCAGAAAACAGATGGACAACACAATGTGTACTGCATAATTGCTTCTAGAATAAAAATGTAAAAAAATTGTCCTAATAAAATTAATCAAACATAACAATTTATACTTTTCTGCCACAAATGTGATTACTAAGACTACCAGTAAGTATTAAGTAATGTTCTAATGACTGAATTAATGTGCTGGGAAGGCCTCGCTCAAAACAAGCTCTATAAAGACATGAAGAAACATAAACATATTGTCATAAGAAAGATACACCAGTGAGAGTATTGACCTCAGCACCACCCAGCAGCTTTGTTATGAACCAACCATGCAAATACTGTTTCAGTATATGTGTCTCAGAGACTGTAGACAGAGATCTGTAATATAGTGCTGCTTGAATGTTTGTGAACTAGTTGAGTAGTTTATTTCTTTTATTTTACCATGATTCTTGATTTTATCATCACCACTGTTTGTATAAGAAATGTCAGGTTTAAGTTCATTGATTCCATTTACTTGTTTTAAGAAAAATGTGTGAGTTGCAAGCTGACAACACGAAACATGGAATCAGAGTTTGTGCCAAAGTAAGTGAACCGCAGCTAAATTGGTTAAGTCAATTAGGACAAAGACTCAGGTGAAACACATGTGAGTGCTCGAGCAATCAAATGAAGCAGACCAATCAAATGAGACATCCCTGAGAAGAGTTGTGAGCTGCTCTGGTTAAATAGCATAGGAAACCAACTTAAGTATTGTTGTGTCAAGTAATAACGAGCAAATAAACAATGCCAAGAGAAAATGAGACATCTGCGGACATCGGGAAGAAGGTGGTGACAGCCCGTCAGTCTGAAGAAAGTTACAAGACCATCTTAAAAAGATTCCAGTTTCAATCATCCACTGTAAGGCAAATCATTTATAAATGGAGGACACTCAGCATCACCACCACTCTGGTGTCTCCAGAAGTGGACGGCCATCAAAACTTACATCAAGAAGCACCAAGAAAAATTATGCAGGTAAAGGCCAATCCACGCATCACCTCCAGAGAGTTGCAGACCGAAGGAGACCTTGCTGTCAGCATCTGGGATTAAATGTGCATGCGTCTACAATTAGGCGAAATATCAATAGACATGGCATTCATGAAAGAGTTGCTAGAAAGAAAGCTCTGCTCTCAAAAAAGAACAAAGTTGCCTGTTTAAACTTTGCCAGAGAACACTTGGACAAACCAGAGGCTTTCTGGAAATCATTTCTCTGGAAAGACACTTCCTTCTAGCAACTCTTTGATGAATGTCATGTCTATATATTTTGCCTGATAATATCTAATATACTATACAAAATTCATGCATATTTGTATATAGATATATATACTATCTACGTATAATATGCATATATAATATGTTGTACATACCATGCTAGGTATTTTCACAACTTTGGTCACTTCATAATTTGGTCACAATTATGCTCATTTTTCATCATAATTATCACTACTTTGGATGCCTTAAAGACATCATTGACTTTACACTTTATAATTTATATATTGGTTTTATTGTAACACAAATTTTATTTAACTTTTTCTAAATCTAATGTATATTTTGTTAACCATTTTATTACGTTGTGACAGAGCAGTCAACTTGGGTCATTTGAAGTGGCATGTTTTGTCTGATCACCTGCATTTTTTGCACAGGGAAAATAACATTATTTTTTTAATGCTTAGATATTCTTTTAAGCATAGTAAAGGTAGCAAAATTGCTTGTTGTCTGCATTTTTGTAGGGCTTTTTGTGCACTTCTCCTATTCTGAAAACAAAAATAAAATAATGATTGCAATCATAGCATTCTGAAGTAAAGCACAGTCCAGGAACTCCGATCCACTCACTCCATAAATAAGTACACGCTAATAGATCTCTTGCCCCTGTCTAATAGCTCTTCCATAGTTATTAATAGTCTCTGGGCTTTCATTTAAAATAACCAAATTCTGCACTCAAACCCTTCAAACACTGTTCAAATCTAAAGCATATATAAGCATCTGTTTACTATTTATACTATTCTTTTGGTTTGTTTGTTTTATCTTCATATTTTTATTTTAGCTTAACTGAATTTTCGACTTTGTCTTGACAAACTTGATTATGCAATTTCAAGTCATTAGTAGTAAATGATGGGCAGATGTGGTTGGTGAATATAGTTCTGATATATCAGAAGGTGCGTGGCTGTGTAATGGGCTCCTGCAGAAGCCTTTTCATTTTGTGACCCAGTGTTGGTTAGGGGAGGGGGGTTCCGTTTCTAGATTTACATTAATATCATCATTAACCTGCTCATCTTTCCCCAAAGTCCAATTAAAATACACATAAACACACACGCACACACAGACACAAATACTAGTTTCTATAAGGTTTTAAATGACCCCTTTAGCTTGTAACCTCTTTTTATCACTTAAAGACCTGTCTTCAGGGACACATTCATGCTGGAACAAAAAGGGTCTTCCCTAAACTTTTGCTACAAAGTTGAAAGTTTATATATGCTACCAAAATGTATTTTCATTATTTTTCAGTAAAAATATATTACAATATATTAAATACAATACCCCACTTAATTCTTTATTATTATAATACAGTTATTATATATACAGTATATGAGAAAACATACAGCTAGTGAATCTGTAGTTTAACATCACTAGACCAATATATTAAGCTGAACGTGACGTATGAAAACTGTAAAGCAAATTGATCTGTCTGTGGTAAGCTTATTGATAATGGACAACAGACCATCGTATGCTTAAAGATTTCCAGCACAAACTAACATCAGTTTAAGAAAGTCGGTCTTAGGTAATATTCTGATGTCACTTATTGATAATGAATCTTAATGCTTTTTGTCAGTGTTAATGGTGCCTGCAATTATTTGCTATTATTTCAAGCAATTTCAGCCTTATGTTGAAGAATAAGTCTGACATAACACCTAATGTCTGAGACAAGCTCAAGAAGCATCAGTGATAGTCCTAATTACATCAGCTAAGAATAGCTCTATCACACACGAGGAAATCACTTCTTTCATGTTCTTGATTTAGATGTATTCAGGTGTTCGTAAGCTTGCGTTGTTCTTGTAGTTAGGTGCAAGATTCTCATTTTTTAAATGGAATTAAATGGAAATATGTTTACTGTTTTTAAATGATTATATGCCTTCCATATTTATTGGATGGTAAAGTTATTCTTCAACTTTCTAAATAAAATGTTCTGAATTTCCAAAAATAAATGGGATGCAATGTGAAATTCAATAAAAAGAACAAGCTTTGATTTGATTGAAAATAGAAAGAATTATTTGCACTGGTTAATAATAAGGCAGCCGTGGCCTGGTGAGTAAAGAACTGGTCTAGTGATCGGAAGGTCACATTCCAAGAGTCGGCAGGTTATGACTGAAGTTCCCTTGAGCAAGTCCTAACTGCTTCCCGGGCACCATGGTTAAGGCTGCTCTCTACTCCAGACAGGTGTGTTTACTGCTGCCACCTAATGTGTGTGTTAACTAACGTGTGTGTCAATGTGTCACAGGTTGAGTTAAATTGAGAGGAATTGAGATGGGTAGTGGTTGCTTAGTAGCTAAAGACCAGTGTCAGGAAGGCCATCTAGCCTTAAATATGTGAAATGTTGAAAATCTGCTGTAGTAATCATCTGAAACCCATAGAAGATAGTCTGTAAAATAATATGCTACATATTCAAGCAAAAAATGATGATGCATTTCAATAGTGGTTAAATGCATCAAAAAGGAAAGTTTATATTTTGGATCCCTTGTAGAAACAAATTGAGTTCAGGTCCATGTCTGAAAAAAATGTTGACTGGGTAGACACAGAGATTTCAAAGCTGTTTTAGTTTGGACATTAAAGTAAACTTGTGTGTGTTGTGTATCAGCTTAAATGTGAAATTCTAACCTCTCGTCTCACTGCATTTAAAAAAACCTGAATACAATCATAAAGACGCCACAGAATACAATAATGAAGAAGGAGCCATGGGATTAGGTTTAAGAGCTAAAACACTGAATTGCACCACATCCTTCATCAATTTAATCTTACATGCCTAATCCCCCCTCATATTCCCTCTTAAAGCAGACTACAGCAGATCGGGCGAGTGTGTAGGAATGAGTGTTAATGAAAAGAATTAGTGAATTATCTAACAAATGAAACAATGATCAAAAGGCGGGAAAAAAGCTGTTCAGTGTCCGTCTGTGGTGATAGACCAACCAGTAACACATTAAGGGGTCTTAAAGAATGTCTATGTTGTAATTTCATAGACAGACTGCCCCCTGTAGAATCCCGGAAGTGTTGAATGGCTTTACAGAGCGTTTTTTGCCACCAGTGCCATTTATCTGGGCCAATAATATTTTTTTGTATTTATAACTCAATAGATTTCTGACTGTCTTACTTTTTACATCCCATGCGTGCGAAAGTCTCAGTGGCCTTTCTGTGTTTTTGGTTTTCCTTTGTAGTCATTTTTTCTGTGAATGCACACCCGAATATTGTACAACTTGAACATACTAAAAGAACAGAACAGCAGCATGATGTTACCTTTCTGTACTATGTATTTACAACACATTTCCAAAAAAGTTAAGATGGGGCCATTTAGGGCTAGTGGAGAAGTGAAAAAAAATTAAACAGTTAAACATACAAATTCATTAGGCGATTGCAAAGATGTTTTTGTCCAAAAAATGTCATTTATCATCAAAAATGACTAGACTCTCTGTAGTTTTAACAAATGTGTGAGAAAGTTATTAATTTTTCTTTTCAACAACGTAGTACCACAAAGAAAGATTGTAATGGATTTGCATATTTTACTATCATACTACTTACTAAAGTGCAGAATCTCACAGAAAGACAAAGTGATCACTTTACAAAGTGGTCAGCAATGTTCTTTAAACAACTAATTGTTAATATTTCTTTTACAAAACGTGTTTCTGGTGTTGACAACAATTTCTGTTCCAAATGCAAAGAATATAAATATTTTTTTACCCTTCCCATGCTTAGATTAAAGTGAAGCAATACTGCTTCCTAAATGTACCTGCATGTAAGTGACCCTGAATGGGCCGGACTGCTGAGAGACCCATCTTTTTGATCCCAGTTGCAGCCGAGACAGTCTGCACAGGGGAGATTAATGAATTAGAAATTAAAATCCTGACCTGTCCTGTGGGAGGCTGGCACTGCTCTCTGCATAAACTCTCAGCCCCTCTGCCCCATCCCCCTCGCCATGACCATGACCATGGCTTTCAAACACCCCTGGTTTTCACCGTTGGAATAATCTCAGTCCTCTTACTCGATTCTTGTTCAGCGCAGTCCAGATGTGTGCCTTTGTGACCATGGCTGAGGTGAACACGACTCTATTTTGTGCATTGTGCATGTGCACCTCTGCAGCTGGCCTCGGGTGGAGTGATAAGATTAAACGTTGGCATTGGGAGCATTGGCTTGTGGCATCACAATAAATGGCTGTCAATCAAAGTGTGAAAAGGTCCCAGTGGAGCTCTCGTCTGAAAAACCTTGTGACCCTCGCTTTCCTATCGCTGGGCTCTTTTATTTCTTGTTCACACTTGTGCATTAAGTAAAAATAATTGTGTGGGATTCCTGGTGAACACAAGTAAATCAAAATGAAGACAAAATTGTTTCTTATTGCTAATGATGCAATAAATAATAATAAAATCTGTTATTGGTTATTGATACCAGTTTTATATTTCTATATACAAGATACTATTCTGATAATGGAATGCTTTGTGGGCCTCTCTCTCTCTCTCTCTCTCTCTCGCTCTCTTTCTCTCTCTCTCTCTCTCTCTCTCTCTCTCTCTCTCTCTCTCTCTCTCTCTCTTTCGGACGCGCGCATTACTTTTCTCCGCTCGTGCGCACGTACACGCGCGCGATCGCCACCACTATAGCCTATTAAGTAACAAAACATGTTTAAACCTATTGAATATAAAATAGTTTTGTTCTCACAATATCTCAGATTGTGCCAAGTCTGGCCTTAAATGACTAAAAAAACAACATAAACAGAAAAGGTGTATTTGTGTTTTATTCAAAAATTAGCATATACGTTAAAGCTTATACATATAATTTGGCTAGTTATAACAGTGCACTATCTATGCTGTTTAATTTCATCTTTACTAACAAAATATTTGAAATGTATGAAAAAAAAAACAAATATGTTTGGGTAAATTAATAAAGTTTCGGCACGATGGCTGAGTGGTTCTGCACTGTCGCCTCACAGCAAGAAGTCCCGGGTTTCCTCCGGGCACTCCGGTTTCCTCCCACAGTCCAAAAACATGCACTAGGTTGATCGGAAATGTGTAAATTGT
>JAOUQU010378563.1:0-12273 GCA_028566735.1 Ammoglanis amapaensis
AGCAATCATGAGTCTTATTTTAGCAATGAAATGTTTATACCAGCAATTAATGAACTGTATAATAATAATTTAACAACACTTTATTAAAGCCTTTAAAAAAGCCTAAAAACACCTTTATGAGGAGCTAAAGCGCTTGTATCAGAGCATTAAAACTGTCCTTGTCCTGTGACAATGTGATTTTGCATGTTTACTATGATAAATAACCCCATTCCTGCAACATCAATCTAAAAGAAAAAGGAAAGATACAACAGACCATTAAAAGAGAGTACATAATAAACACTAAAAAGCAGACTGTTATAAAGGCTATTGACTTTGTTGCTGAAACAAAAATAGAAATTATACATTTAAAAGATAAAATGTATGCTATCCTCCTAATATAAATGGGTTTTGTGTTTTTTAAGATAGCACAGGATACAGGAATTTATGGGAAAAAAGATTTAGCGCTTTTACCATTATAATTAACCACATTTATGCAACAACAAGCCAAAGGAAAAATAGGAAAAACAGTAAGATGCCAAATGATTGGAATTCTATTTTGTTTTTCATAAAAAAAATGATGGCTTACAGCCATACTGGATAAATATAGTTGGTGAATTTGTCACCCAGCTATTGTATTGGTCTGCAGGGTTTGGGTGGTTTCGGGGATCTTTTCGGGGAGAGTCCAGTGATCTGTTCAGAGCTGTCCTATCAAGCCTTACTAGTGTGTCGATCCAAGTGTCAGTACAAGCTTAGCATCAGGTGTTCCTGTACAATGGGCACACTATATATAGTCCATAATTTTAATTCTAACTCAATTTTACAGCTTCATGTCCTGATTACACTGGTATGACCTTCCATCCTCCTTTACTGACTTAAGTTCACTTCTAAGGTCCTTGCATATCACAATTCGACTCATATACAGAGTTCAATCGTGGTAAACACAGAGCTAAACATACTTCATGGCTGTTTTAATTGTCTTCAAAATTAAACAGAATACTTTTGAGAATTATTGTGTTCCTGATTCTAAAGCTAAAAAGTTTCTTCCTAAAAAAAGGTAACCTTTTTAGATCTACTGTAGCTCTAGGTTAGGCAGCATGTCATGAGTCATGAAACTGGTGCATTCCAAACATTTGAAAAACATTGCCTTTATGTTGCTTAATTCAAACATGGTCTTACAGACTTTTTGACAAAAGTACTTCAGAAAGCAGTATAGACAAACTCTTTAAACTACAAATGTTTCATTTACAGATCATTTCCCAAAATGTTTGTGACTGTTTGGGAGTGTTTAGAATAGGAACCACGACACGGGGACCAACAGACTCACAAACCAGCAGAGTAAATTTAAATGTTAGATTTATTAAACAGTTCAGTAGGTAGACTGCTTATATAGTGGAACTGGTAGAGAGAGACACGTAGTGGTCCAGCAACGATTCATGGGTGGAGAGTAGCGGTAATGTTTTGAGGTACCGGGGAAGAACAGGTTGGATTCGCACCGGCGTCCGAGTGCTCGAGGTCGGAGCAGCGTGTTGTGACTGGCAATCCAAGGAAGGGAACCGAACTGGTTCTAAGGGCGATTCAGGGAACAAATAAACAGGGTCGATCTAAATGAGAAAACAAACAAACTGGATCAGAATCAGGACACGATCTCACTACCAACGCGAAAGTGAGAAGAAAACTGGGACAGAAAAACAAGAATACTTAGCTTCGTAAGCCAGTAGAAGCAATCCGTAAATGAACAACGAGCATTTGGCGCTGGATCTTGCGGGTGAGTGGTTCAAATATCCAGCCTGATTAGCCCAGATTAATCGCAGGTGTGGGTAATGAGCGGTGGATTCAAAATGGCTGACGCGAAGCGACACATCCAAACATAACAGTGACTAATTGGAAAGTTTCCAATGAGCATTTTCTGAAGGTCTTCACAACTTATGTAGTTCTTAAAAACATTCATAAATTATGAGTAGTCATAAAGACTTCTTAACTTAAGGTTTGTATGCACAAAAACAATGTTTACTTTTAATTATTTAAATTAAAAGGGAGGGGGTGAGGTGAGATATATGTGGGGTATTTTAAAGAAAATTCAGCTCCAGATTTTTCTTTAGTCTCAATTGGACCAAACATCAGCACTGCTTTATTAGTAACATTTGTTGCAGATTACTTAACTCCATCTGTCTTGAAAGTTTCTTTCCTAAACGGTGGCCCTGTTTGTGCTGTGAACCTCCGATGCTTTTAAATTAATGCCTAAAATGTTAATTGTGCACCAATTAGTAGGCCTAATATGTGATAAACAACAATTGCAAATGTAATGTTTTACATCAGTCATTTTCATTGGTCTTGTTTTTAAAAAGATGTTTTCTTACTGAATTATTTACGGTTTGATATAATAGTCGAATTGTATAGTAATCAGTGATTCAGTTTTCAACTGAAGGTGCCTTTTTAGAGGTCAACAAAGAGCTAAGTAAACCTTGTTCATAGTTTCTGATAGTTACAAAGACTTTTTGAAGCATTTGCAAAATGAGCATTTGTTCTTAAATTCACATTGTTCTTATAGTTTTTCATAAATCGTGGATCATAGACCATGGGTGCATTTTGTCACACTTTTCTCTAGACAATTGCCTGATGGTGTCACACTCTCTTCACTAATGTCCATGCATGTTCTAACAAATGGGCAGCAGCCATATGCATTTTGTTACCTGCACTATGCAAATACAATTTGGACACACACCCTGATTAATGCACTCTTCCCCTGCCCTGAGCTGTGATTTTATACAATGTTTTCAAGATTCCTCCTCTGTTGTGTTAGTGTGTATTTTTTTTGTTTTAACTTTTTTGTTTTTATCCTTTATTTAAGTTTCACAATTAAAGTCTGTCATCAGTTTATAAATAGTTGTTGTATTACATCATGAAAAGGTAAGCAATTTGAATATGAAATAAATGTAGTATCTACACAAGTGAAGTATGTAACAAATATATTACAAGAACCTCTTAAACTGTAAGCAGCATACATTGAAATGTGTGTTTTACACTATCTTATTTCATTCACTACTAATTGCTTTATTTGTTTCTACAAGACCTGTACCACACTTTCTGACAGCTGTGGTTAAGTGCTGGAAAAGGAAGTTTAAGCTGATTGAAACAAGCAAAAGCCAGGTTCCTCTAATTGCAAGCAGAAATAAAGTCAATAGAGACAGCAAATTGAAACTGACATTCAAATGGAATAGGACACAGCTGGCTGCACAGACCAGAGCGTGGTTAGATAAAACACTAGTCAGACATCCAGGGAGGTACAGGAGACAAGCCATGTTTTCTTAACGACCTGTATTTATTTTACAATTCTTATTTTGTCTGCTTTACTAACAACACCGATAGTGTTGTGTTTCATAAAATAAAGTGCAATTATTTGGTGTAATGTTAATTACGATCTTGTTCTCTTCTAAGCAGCTAATAGTCAAAACAAATTTAATTATTAATACAGTGCAGTGGCCAAAGAAACTTACTGCAGGAGATGAAAACTCTATCCACCAAGCTTATCTCCGTTCAGATTCAGATGTCCAGATAGTGTCTGGAGATGTCTGACTAGATGTGGTCTTTTTGGAAGAGTTGCAGCCGCAAAAAAAAAAAACGACAATTTTCTCAACTTGGACAAAGTTGTGGGTGAAAACATTTCGCCGAAGGGCTGGAAAGCAGTACAATGAGTGCCTACAGGCAAAAGTGTAGCACAGTGAAGGTTTAGGGCTGCTTGTAACCCTAAAAGATACTTACAGGACAACAACCCCAAACATACAATCAAGGTGATATAGAAGCCCATTAAGCCAATTTCAGAGCCTTCCAGGATACCCATCTGTATAAGGTGATATGGCTGTTCAACGTGGAATAAATAACATGAACTGAAAATATGTAGAGATTGTTAAATATCTCTATCTATACATTGAAAATTCAAAATAGATGCTCATAATTGCCCCAGCCTTTTTTAAACAGCTGTTGACTGTTGACATACCATGACTTTTAGACTTTGTGACCCCAAAACCCAGTTGAACTGTTTTTAAGGACCATCCTAAAAGACAGATATATCAACATCAGTTATCAATAAAGTTGATATAAGACTTCTTTTTGTACAGTAATCTGTGTTGTAGTGCTTAACAATATAGGTTTACTCACTGACACCCACTGAAATTTTGTCGATATTTATTTTCCCACTGTACTATGTGCATGTTTTATTTCCTTTCTGCTCCATTATTCTAGTTCTATTTATTCTGGTATTTTTTTCTAGTTGTATTCTTGTCTACAATTACACTTTCGACATTAAGCAGACACATTCATCCAAAGTGTACTGTGTACCATCATTGTATACAGTCTGAGCAATATACAGTCTGAGCAATTTACGATAAACGGTTATGCTTAAGAGTCCAACAGCTGCAATATGGAAAAAGCAGGGATGGAACATGCAACCTCATCATTTCTAGTTTAATACTTTAATCACTAGTTTACAACTCAAAATTTACATTCGAAGTTCAGTCTGGACTAAATTTGATATATAGTTACTTAACTGAAAAGCAAACTGAGGTTAGTTTAACACATCTCAATATATTTCTTTTGTACTTCATTCTAAGTTTTTTTTCCTGTCAGAAGAGATGTCTGTGTAGCTTGGTTTAGGTAGTTGTCTGTGGAATTGCATTGGCGTCTTTGTGTCTAGTGAGTTCTCTTGTACATCACTCAGCTGTCAGTGTGTCAGCATGAGCTTGTGAAAAAGCTTGTCCTACATCAGTCTGTCTAGACATTTCTGCAGATAGTGCTGTGGATTAGGGTATTTTAACCCTAAGGTTACTGAACAATTCAAATAAAAAAATGGATGTAGATAACCACTAAAGTAGCAATATGGTATTTATTCTATAACGTTTTAATGGTGCATCATCGTACTATGATAATATAATATGCATGTAAATTTTTGGCTGTTTTTATAGAGGCATTTCTATTTCGTCTGTTAAGTTAATAAGAACATATTATCCAAAATTAACTTTTTGCATTTTTTTGTCTTTCCATGTGAGTCTCAACTGCACCAATTAAAAAACTAATCTGATTTTGGGCTATCATGATAAAATTGTACCCTTAGCCCAGTAACTCTAAGGCTAAACTAGGGATACCCACACAACCCCTTGTTTTCTTTGCTCGTCATAGCACTGGATGGTCGCGTGGCTGCTGGGACACTCGTAGCTTAACCGCCAGATCAACTGGGCTAGGGGTAAGGTTTTATCCAGACCTTAATATTGTCCATTAAAATATTTGGGATGTGCTAGAAAAGGCTTTGAGCAGTGGTCAAGCTCTACCATCATCAATGTACGGTCTTGGTGAAAAAGCGATTAAGCTACGAATATCCCCGCATGGCTCACAGTAATAAAATATAGGTCGGAAGGAACATGAGTGTTTGAACATGTGGTGGCCACCCAGTGCTATGGCGAGCAGCATATAAGTGAGGGGTTGCATGGGCATCCATAGTTTACAGCGCCAAAAAATAGATAGATGGATGGATGGATAGATAGCAACATGAATAATTCAATGAAAGTAAAGTAAATAGCATGGCACTGTGGATAAAGTGTCGCTCACATCTGTATCAGTATGTCTAAAATCAACAATGATTTCTTACTACAACCATTAGTAAAAAAATGTCAGTATAGTTTGAGACTGTGATACAATAAAATCACAACACTGACTACTCATTATTTTGTGTGTGGGGGGAGAGTTACATACATATTGTGCTCATACATGGCATGGAGTGGGTGCTACACAGCAACATAGTTGTCTCTCGTTTCCTTCAAACTAGCTGAAATTGAGCCTGTAATGCATGCACTTGTCTGGGTTTGAATGTAGTGTACACAGTCCTTAGCAGGAAAAAGCAATTAATGAAAAGTAATTACTGTATTCATTTAAAAAATAAACATAATCATTTGTTTACTGAATAATACACTGCATCTTAAGCTAACATAGTGAACAGGCTAATCAAAACCATCATGTTCGACATCAAACATCTGTGTACAGCATTCATGCCCTGTGAAGAAAGACTCTTCAAATGAATATGGTATCAAACATTTATCTGATTGGGGACCAAAAGTAGCCATAGCAGAGTGGTCCAAAATCTTCTTTTGTTGACTTGTAATAATAAAAAGACATTACTCATATGTAGAAGCTAAAACAAATCACTTGTATCTGGCATAATGACGACTGATCAGTACAGTGAACATCACTGCTTTACTATTCTTATATTATATGCATTTGCTGTGACATTGTTTTGATAAGCTTCTGCAATGTCACAAGATTTATTTCAATCCAGTGTGGCATATTTTTTTTACCATGGTCTTACATTGATGATGGTAGAGCTTGACCACTGCTCAAAGCCTTTTCCAACATATCCCAAATATTTTAATGGACAATATTAAGGTCTGGATAAAACCGTACCTCTAGCCCAGTTGATCTGGCGGTTAAGCTACGAGTGTCCCAGCATCCACACGACCATCCAGTGCTTTATGTTAATGTCCCTAGTTAAAATATTCTTACCAAATAACCAAATATCTGGATGTATACACTTATCAGAAATACCATTATGACCACCTTTGCATCCAGTTTGCCAAACAGCAAAGTATCTTGCAACAATGATACACTGTATTCTGAGACATTTTTACCAGTCTTATATCAGACCACACACTTGATGAGCCTTGGCTGGTAATGATCATGTTGCTGGTTTCTTTGGTTCACTTCTAATATGTACTAACCACTCCAGATTGGGACATTCTTGTTAAGATGCTGTTGGTGCCTAAAAACATGTCAGGGGCTCTAAATCACTTTTACACAGTTATAAAGATGTGTAGGGAGAGACATCAGAGAACTCAGATGGAACGGTCCTAGCTGAGGTGAGCAAAATTAGCTTTAGTTGAGTGAGTGCAGGGATTATGGTGCCTGCCAAAATGAAATCATGTGTAGACAAGGATGAAGTACTTAAACAGCATGGCTCACTGGGTACTCAAACAAAGCTGCTATTTATTCTGAAGATTTGCCTATAGACCCTGTCAGCATGTTCTTATTAATTTTTTTCTTCTTCACACAACCAAATGGAAGGAAATGCATGGGTGGGAACATGAGTAAATCACAATGTTAGGGTCTTGACAAGATTTATAATTCAAGATGCTCACTGTGTGTTACTTTTTCTGACACACCTGATTTAGCATAAGAGCTAATTATTTTGACCTACATAAGCTAAGCCGTTTGCATTAAAAGCAGATCCTGCACAGAACGATGGTCCTCGATTTATTCATTTTCTCACCCATCTATGAATTATGATCATTATAATTATGTACATGATTACATTCACCTGTTTGGTATCACATCATTATTTATCATTTGGAATGGGTAGCAGGCCTGAAATTCGATGTAAGTATTTTAACAAATTAAATTACGTACATGAGATTAAATATGAACTATCTTATTTTCAAACTGTCTGCAATTAAATAAAAGTCAAATCTAAGTAATACTGCATTGTAGTACCAATTAAGCATTTATAGTCTTATCAAACGGCCATACTTATAAAGGGATAGCTTTACATTGTATTTGTTTGATGATGAAGCCTGATTTAAAACTGACTTTTTCTTAAAATGTTGGATAGTTTTCGGTCGAACTTTAAACTGATTTATCAATTGACAGTGTCAGTGTTAGCGAAGTGGGTTGTCAGTCAGAAGACTCAATTTAAAACCAGGCTCTGCTTTCAAACCATTGTCAAGCTCTTTAACAAGACTCTCAACTCTGTTCCAGAGACAGATAAGCTCCAGTTTGTCAGGGAATGTTATAAAAATAAACACAGAAACTTTTTCTTCAAAGAAAAATTGGAACATTAACATATTTCCAAATAATCTGTAAAGTACTGTAAAATGTATTACATTGTATTGTACACATGGATAAGGGTGGCATGGTAGCTTAGTAATTAGTACTGTTGCCTCACAGCAAGAAATCTCGAGTTCAGTTCCTGTGTCGGCTCGGCATTGTGAGTAGAGTTTGCATGTTCTACTCATATTCGCGTGGGTTTACTCTGGATACTTTTTTCCCACAGTCCAAAAACATGCAGATAAGGAAGACTGAAGAGACCAAATTGTGACTTGTGAATCCCAAGTGGAGCAGCCTAGGTCTTATTGATGATGAAGCTTGGTTTTCTGAAAGCTGGGAAAAGCTCCAGCACACCCCAAGATCCTGTGCAGCATATATTTGTAATAGTAACTTCTGTTTTATAAAATTTTGTAAAATCATTCATCCTGACAAGTACAAAGCAGTTACTTTTTCCCAATGACATTAATAAAATATGTTTGGCAGAGATTTGTTCCCTCTGTACGGTATGTTAATGTGTTTACTGTGACATATGTCACAAGTGAAATATGAAGTTATTGAACTTTGTGTACAAAATGACCTTTAAGACAGAATACATATCCGTAATTTTAATAGAGCATTAGCAGTAAATCAAATAAAACAAATTCTGCCATTTATACAGTGGATTAGTAAATGGTTGGTTTGTTAATTTGATTGTGAATGGAATTGACTGCCATTGTAAGTGATTAATCTACAAACTGCATTGAAGCAATATGGAAAT
The DNA here is from genome assembly GCA_028566735.1 of Ammoglanis amapaensis. Taxonomy (NCBI): domain Eukaryota; kingdom Metazoa; phylum Chordata; class Actinopteri; order Siluriformes; family Trichomycteridae; genus Ammoglanis; species Ammoglanis amapaensis. The sequence goes on from JAOUQU010378563.1 coordinate 8,600, forward strand.
ATATTAGCCTTTGCATTTTTAAATAACACATTCATTCTTGTATTTCAGGCCTGCAACATACATGCAACAAAGAAAGTTGGGACACATGAAATTTAGGATTGGTAATGAGGTAAGAAAATATTTTTCAACAGATTTTAATCAGAAAAGTAATAAATGGGAGTATTGGACAAACTGCAAATGTGTAGTCTTTGAACACTAATGGTTAGCTGTATTATACAGATGGCTGTATTGTATTTCAAATTAAAATGATTGGTAGATAAGCAGCTTCGTATGTTCAGTAGGCTTGGCCAAAAATAATCGCCTCTTTAATTATTGTGAAAAAATTATTATATCGTGCTATAAAATAAACATTGTATGGATACTGTTTGTATTGAATGGTCAAGTTGTTTATAAACCATGTGCAATGTCTGCATTAATCCTGTTTATTCCACATATCCATATTTAGTTTTGCTTTTTTATTATGGAAATATACCAAGAATTAAATCTCAAAAGATTTTATAGAATGTTTCACCATTTAAAATTTGTTAGTTTTGCAGGACCTCTGCAGTTGTGCTCATGTTACATTGCCCAGAAGTTCAGAGTGCACTTTACATTCATTAAAAGCCCAACTTACGGTTTACCAGGTTAGAGCTGTGTGGTCTATCTTCTCCATGATCAAACTTTGTACAGCAACAAGAAATCATTTTCACAGCATCTTGCTGCAGATCAAATAACAGCTGTGCCACGTTCGACTACCACAAAGTGTTCAGAAGTGTTTCAGAACTTTTCCCCAAGTTAGGAAATGGCGTGATCTATGCTGAAGTATTTACCAAGTCAAGCTAAAGAATGAACTTTTCTCCATCAGCTCCTTGTCAGCTAACCATGCAAGATATTTTTGAGTCGATTCATTTTTGAGTCAAGTCAAGAGCAATCAAGGGTAAAGGGTTTCAAGTTGCTTAGGGACAACTTGATGATAGGGACAGTCGGATAGTGTGTATTCAACACACTCAAGCTATACACAATTGCTTTTTATCAAAGCGTAGAAATTCTTTGTAATAACTTGGATCGTATTTACAGTAAACCTTTGTCTGTCTACTATTAAACATGACTGTTTTCATATGATACATAGGCTTAGATATTTACTTAGAGTTAGATGCTTAGGTTTCTCCAGAACGACCCAAGAGGGATGGGGCCCTGCTAAGTCTGGTTACTCACAAGGTTTCTTTCTGGCATTTTGATGGAAACCGGTTTACCCGTTGAGGCCGATACTGCAGTTCCAATATTACTGCATAAAAGGACTACCTAAGAAAGATTGGCCCTGTTGAGTCTGGTTCCTCTCAAGGTTTCTTCTTGTAATTTTTAGGGAGTTTTTCCTTGCCACCGTGGCCCTCGGCTTGCTCAACAGGGATTTCTGTTTGTCCTGTATTTTGTTAAGTTGCTTTGAGAGAATGTCTATTGTAAAAAGCACTATAAAAAATAAAAAATGACTAGGCTATCTGTGACTGACTGTTATCTTGCCATTTATTTTCTCATTTATCAATGGTTCTAATTTGTAGTGATGGGCAAATGATACTAAAGCTTTGGCGCTTGTGTTGAGAAATCCAGGAAGTCGTTTATGAAGGTCTTGGAAAGTATCGGGTCTTGCTTCATTTAGGGCGAGTGATGTCACTGATGATGTCTGAAGTCTGTAATCAGACCGGCCAAGATGGGTTTGCTTTTTCATTTTTCATATTTGTTAATCAACCATGATAATAATGACATTGACAAAAGTATATATAAAATTTCTCATACACATATGACAAAAAAATAAATAAACCACAGAAAATTAGTGTTTTTTTTCTGTTCTTGGCAGTGATTATTCCATCCCGTGCTGACAATGTTGCGAGACAGCCTGGGAGACACAACAAATAGTTAAAAAAGCAATAAAGGTGTTTACCAGCAGGGGGTTTGTGTACACATGAAGCTTCAAGAAATTACCTTTTTTTTTACTTTTAATAAAAGCTTCAAGGGTTCATGAGGCTTCATCTGGCCATCTCTACTAATTTAAATCTCAGCTATTACACCATACTTAATGCGCACTTGAGCTGTTTAAACTGAGAAAGGGAAATTATTTACTATTTTAAATTGACATTGGTGATGCCCTGATAATTAATTAAATAAAGAATGAATCATAAATGTCATGTTACACTACAAGATTAGTGGCCTCGAAAATATGTTTTCGAAATTAATGGCAAAAATAAATATACTTAAATGTATAATAATAATTATTATCATCATCATCATCACTACACTTAAACATCTAATCTTATAGCTACAGAGTTTATATATTGGGTTTTGCTTCCTTTATGTGTTCGTATGCAGAAATAAAAAACGATGTATTAAGATACCGTAAGAATGATAATAACTTTGAGCCACAGATGTCGTGAGCTTCTGTAAATGAAAATGAAAAGTTCCTTTTCATTAACTGAAAAGTACCGACCAGTTACTAAAGTGTGCATTAAAGCTGTTACCTACAATAATGAAAAACGTGCAATATATAATAATTAAGTTAAAATAAACACATTTTATATACACACAAGATATAATAATTTAGATAAAATAAACAGGAAGTACTTTGTCTCCTTTTTGTATATTGATGCATTTACAAACTCTTTTCAATATTTATTAATGGATAAAAATATTTCGATGAACCCTAACTGTGAAGAAAATGTTGCAGCACTCAAAATCCCACCTAAATTTAACAATGAGAGAGGAAACAACATGAATAGGTAAATGGCAAAAACCTCTGAACAGGAAGAATAATGAGTGCTGAATGGACAAAGGACATCAACATGATGAATCTGTTGAAGGATTTTCTGTCTTTTACATTGTCTTTTAATTACTTCATGACTCATATTGCTTTGGTAAGAGAGTCAAAAGGGTTGAAGGGAAATTAAGTGAAAGATGTGGTGAAAGAAGGATGCTGGATAATAGGTGTCTAGGAAAGTGACGACAACTCATGTTATCTGTAACTTGCTTGTTCTAAGGCTTGCATTTAAATAGCTTTGAGTTTTAGAAGATCCTTGCCACTGGGACATCCTCCTCCAACTTGACACAGTTCTACTCTTCAGTAAGAATGACCCACTTTTAAAAAATTTACTAGAAAATAGAAATTATACACAATGTGAAACAATACAACAGTAAAACAGGACTGTCTGGATGAAAAATGCTAAATTGATTTCACTAATTATAGCCACATGGGGAAGGTTATACCTGTAAAATTTGTACAGACTGAAGAAATCAGTCAGTAAAATAATCTTTGTACCCTGCTAAAAATCCTAAAGACCAGCCTGTCAAAACACACCCTGTGCTGGTTGGCTATTTCTTGTTAACTAACCATTGTGTATTTTATTTCTGGATGACCAACTGGTCTTAAGCAGAATTTATAGTATGGAATAAAGCTGTTTGAATGGAATTGTGAGATTTGCACTGTTTCATTATATTCTACTTTATTCTTTTGTATCTGTATGCGTTTTGTATATATTTGTTCCTATTAAGTGTTCTTATTAGGGCCAGGACTTTAACACGTTAATTTCGATTAATTAATTACAAAGATTTTAACGCGTTAAAAATCTTATTGCAATTAATCGCATTTTGGAGGTGTTGTGCCGAAATCCGACTCCCCGGCAGAATTCTACTCCCTTCGCGTGCACGCG
>JAOUQU010378673.1:0-12273 GCA_028566735.1 Ammoglanis amapaensis
CCTAACACGACTCGGTATGATGCACGACACGGCTCCCCCTGCAGGAGCATCTGTGCTAGTGCTGCTGATTCTGATTCGGTTTAATAACAGTAAATAAATAAATAAAATCAGTTTGGTCTGGTTTCTGTACGTTCCTCCAGTTAGAACATCTTCACACACACACACACACACACACACACACACACACACAAGAAGACAGAAGTTGTGTTCCAGTGTAAAGATGCTGACACACAAACAGGAAGTCGAAACTCCGGGACCGAGCTGTGAATGTCGTTTCACCACCAGAGAATCTCGTCCACAGTTTAGTTTTGGCTGCAGTCAGTTGGTGTTTGTTTTAATTTTATTTCCGTATTTTTCAGACTCGAAGTCGCACTTTTCAATTTCTATAAATAAATAAACCGACAGTAACACGACCTGTCTGCTACTATATCCATCATCTATCACTAACTACCTGTCTGTCTGTCTCAATTAGCATGTCATATATATCTGTATCTCTACACATCTCTCTCGATCCAGCTGTCTGTCTCTCAGTCTGTGTGTATCTTCACATGTCTGCCTGTCCTATCTAGCGTATCTATCTAATCCAGTCTTATCTATCCATCCGTCTGTCTGTCTCTCTGTCTGTCTATCTCAGTTTGTATCTCTGCACATCTCTCTCTATCCAGCATTCGGTCTGTCTGTCTGTCTGTCCCTATACATATCTGTCTGTCATTCTGTCTGTCTTATATATCCCTCCATCTGTCTGTCTGTCTGTCTATTAATCTGTTTGTATCTCTGCACATCTCTCTCTATCTAGCATTCGGTCTGTCTGTCTGTATCTGCAGATATCTGTCTGTCATTCTGTCTCTCAGTCTGTCTGTCTTATTTATCCCTCCGTCTCGGTCTGTTTGACTCTCTGCCTGCCTGCCCGTCTCCACATATCGACCTGTGTCTGTATGTCTGTCTGTCTGTCTGTCTGTCTGTCGTTCTATCGCTTTGACGGTCTGTCTGTCAGCCTACCTGTATCTACACATATGTCTGTATCTCTGGTCTATCCGTCTGCCTTATAAGCCGACCTGTTCGTCTCTACACATATCAGTCTGTCTGTCTCCATCTGTCTGTCTGTCCCAGACCTCAGCTATTATATTAGAGACAGTAAGGACAGACAGGCGAAGCCTGTATAACCAGCTCATGCTCAGGTGTTCGGATACTTTCACTCCTAAAATTCAGTGCTTATATAACACTGTACACAGTCCTGAACCACGAGGGTCAAGGGCCTCGCTCGAGGGCCCAGCTGGTGTCCCGAACCCGCACCACGAGACTCCAGCTGGACCACCGAGTCTCATGTTTTTAATCTGATGGTAGAAATTCCCTCGTTCAGAAGCAGCAGCGAGAGAGAGTTGAGGGTTGTCGAGGAAACGGGAGAACTGTCTCACCTCCTGCTATTGTGTGTGTGAGACCCCGCCTGCAGTCCAGTCTGATTACAGTGATTAGAGGATTAAATCAGATCGGCTCAGGGTTCGAACCCACCCTGGGAAACCTCACCCGAAACCTCGGTCTGTCTGTCTGTACACACGTCTGTCTGTATATCCGATGTATTTATATAGATCTCTGAATGTCTGTCTATCTATCGAGCTGTAACTACACGTCTGTCTGTCTCATCTACAGATATCTGTCTGTCCTATATATCTACCCGTCACTAAAGGAATGTGTTCGGATTCATTTCAATGTTCTTACAATGTTCCACAATAACGTTCCTACAATCTTAAATGAAATAGAGGTTTAGGTTTTGTGCTCTTAAAAACTTTTTCATAACTGAAGGGGGGAAAATGACGTTCTGAGAACGTTAAGAAAACTGGACAAATTAACCTTCCCACAACCAGCAGTGGAACGTTTTAAGAAGGTTTCATTTTGGTTGTGGGGACGTTATTCGGGCCAGTTTTCTTAACATTCTTAGAATTAAGATTATTAAGATTTAAGGTATGTTGTGTTGTTGTTGTTTGTTTATTTAGGTAGCACCAGTGAATGTTGGGTTTGGGTTGAAGGAATGTTTCATGAGAACATAGAACGTGGAACACGGAACGTTCATGCAATGTTCTTCTGCCCAGTTTTTACACTCTTTCGTTCACAAAAGACGTTCGTGTAACGTTACACATGAAAGAAACGTCGTTACGGCGTAAAACGTTTATCCAACGTTCTACTAACGATGCAGTGAGAACGTTAGCTCGTAACATGAGGAGAACGTTACACAAACGTTAGTGGAAGTTGCAGGAACGTCTGAGTTTCTCATCTCACAAAGAAAAGAAAAGAAACGCCAGAATCATCCGTGAGAAACCATCACATGACTGCAATGGAATCCGCTCACGAATCAAATCCGATTTGTGGCTCGTCATCACGTGACCACCAACACGTCTCCACTCGGCTCAAAAAACGGCGTCCCAGAGTCATTCAAGAGGGTCTGAAACAAAACACTTCTCTGGCCAAAAAGAAAACACAAAATAATAAACACTTCATAAACAAATCCTTAATAATAAACAATAATAAACAAACGCTTCATAAACAAATCCTTAATAATAAACAAACGTGAAATAATAAACAAACGCTTCATAAACAAATCCTTAATAATAAACAAACAATAATAAACAAACGCTTCATAAACAAATCCTTAATAATAAACAAACAATTAATAATAAACAAACGCTTCATAAACAAATCCTTAATAATAAACAAACACTTCATAAACAAATCCTTAATAATAAACAAACGTGAAATAATAAACAAAACTAATCTAATATCTATTGCTCATCGTTTGTGGTTCGATTTATTATCCGTTACTGCTGGTTAAACTGGCTCTATATGAACTAACTAGTCCTAAAGGCTGGTTTATACTTGCAAAGATGCACACTAGAGGGCGCCGAGTTTTCTGAGGGCTCTGTAACGTTTGTCTTCACCCACCGAGAGAAGTCGTCTTTACTCGATACTGAACGACGAATGTTGGCCCGAGAACAATGCCGCCCAATACAGGGAGAGACGACTTTAACTACGAGCATGTGCGCTCCATTGCTGTAATGACTAATGATGTAGTGCTCCCCCTTGTGGTCCCATCTCGCTACTCTTTGCGATGTTTTGTTTAATATCGTTCGAATAAAATCTACAAACAATAAAACGCTTTCACTAGTCACTAAAATCAGAATGTAAACACAAACGTAACAGAACCGTCAGAAACTTGTCAGCCCCCTCTAGTGTCATAGTAGGGAATTACTTCACGTTTGTAAGGAAAACGACACTATTAAGGTGTTAAGTATGAAATCTAAACTGTTGTTCTCTAAAACCAACAGAAAGAATCATAATTACAGCCGAACTTAAACTATTCTGTCATGGATATAAAAATGACATTTGATATAAATTCTTTATTTTAGAACCGAACAGACAAATACACGACTCCTCCCCCCTCCCCCAGTTCCTGATTTCACATCAGTTCTGTTACACTAATGTTCCTAAACGGGGCTGAAATATTTCTCAACATTTTCTCAACATGAACAAGAAGTTGCGTTAAACAAAGTTGCTCTTTCGTTTCTATTTTCTGGATGTTTGTTTTATTGCTACAAGAAAAAATTCTTATAAAGCTCATAGATTACACAACCTCACACAACCACACAACTCAACCTCACACAACCACACAACTCAACCAGAACTAAAGCAGAACCTCCTCAAAACTAAACCAGAACTAAACAAACGCAGATCTTCAGGCAGAATTACATTTTTTCCAGTCAACATTTTGTTATCTGATTGGAAACGATTCAGGAGAGAGAGAGAACCGAGGAAGGAAAGAGAACAGGGACGAACGAGAAGTAAACAAAGCCAGAACACACATTATACACACACACACACACACACACACACACACACACACACCGACTTAACAGGTCACATTTTTTCTCTCCTGTTCGTGCTGGTGTTGAAACTGCACACGCCTCCGAGTATAAAAGCTTGAAACACCACACAGCACCTCACTGCTCCAAACCACCACGCCCAAAAAAAACATACAAACAAGTCTTTATTTACACCAAATTTACCTGATACGACCAAAAGTATTCGGACGCCTGGGCATTTGAAAAACAAATGCTATTAAAAATAGTCTTCTGTTAGTGGTGATGATTTGCATGCCGGGGCACTGATGGAGAATAAAAGTCTCATTTTAGGTCTGTTGAGTGGTTAATCAGACACGGGAACACGGGAACATGGGAACACGGGAACATGGGAACACGGGAACAGGCTTTTAGAAGACTAGAGTACAAGATAAGTAATCTGAACGATGTTGGATCAAATCTCATTCTAATTTCTAAAATAACATCCAGGTGAATAACATGTCATGAAGCATCACACACACACACACACACACACACACCAGAACAAACACTAGACTACACACACTAGACACACATTAAACTACACATGAAACACACCGGACTACACACTGACTACACATTGGCCTCTGAACACACTTTGGACTATACAATGGAATACACACTAGAATACACACTGGAAACGCACTACACACACACTGGGCACACACCGGACACACAACAACGTTTACACTTCTGGCTGAAAAATCAAGGACTGATAAACAAACAAGGAAAGGAAAGAAAAGAACTGATTTATGATTGTGAGGAGAAAACAAAAACATTTTTACCCTTTCAGACAGTAAAACAATCATGGGTCAGTCCTGAAGATTTAAACTCATTATGGAAGAATGTTAATTAAGATTCGATTCTTTTCTGCACCGTCGTCGTTATTTCTAATTGAATTTGACTGAGAAAACGTCCTGAAGGTTTCAAATTCAATTCCGTGTTAAACATGTTTGTCTCTGTTCATTAATCCAGAGTTGAAACCCACGGAAATGAAACCGTGAACTGAGGCGCTCGTCGTTTTCATATCAGACCGGTTTCAGAGGTTCTTGGATTACAAACAAGCCTGGAAAAATGTTCCTCCATGTATATCCCACCCCAGCAGATAGAGAGTTGTGTACTCTATCCATTAGAATGCACAAACCAGGGCATTGCAATGCCAGTCCCAAGTCAAGATAAATAGGGAGGGTTGTGTTTTCAATCCACTAGGGTGCACACACTTTCAAACCAGGGCATTATAGCACAGACGCTGAGCCAGGATAAATAGGGAGAGTTGTTGACTGTATCCACTAGGATGTACAAACCAAAGAAAACAAGAAATTGTAGTACCTATCAAGCCAGGATAAATAGGAAGAGTTGTGTAGTCTATCCACTAAGATGTAAAAACCACAAACTATGGAATTGTAGTACCGGTCTCAAGCCAGGATAAATAGGGTTGGTTGCGTATTCTATCCACTAGGATGTGCAAACCACAAACCAGGGCGTAGTAGTACCAATCCAAAGCCAGGATAAAAAGGGAGTGTAATCAATCCACTAGAATGCACGAGCCAGGGCAATTGCCGTGCCAGTTCCAAGCCAGGGTAAATAAGGAGAGTTGTTTACTGTATCCACTAGGATGTACAAACTACAAACCATGGCATTATAGTACCGGTGCCAAGCCAGGATAAATAGGGAGGCTTGTGCCAAAAAGGAATCCAAAACTGAAGGGAAAAAAAGATCTAAAACCGATCAGGCGCATCGAGATCTGTTGTGGCGACACCTAGCGGTCGCAGCCGAAATGATTCCTGTGTCATTTTGGTGTTTTGTTGTATAAAATGTTCGTGTCTTGTATTGAAGTGTGTGTTCGTGTGTGTGTACATGTTCAGGGTTAAGTTTCAGTCATTTTGGGGGGTGTTTGGGTAGTCTGTGGTGGACATTACAACGTCCATATGGTCTTTATGGGCATTAAGAAGCCACCAGCTGTGGTCAAACAATCACTGACCAGCAATTAGAGAATTTCCATCAAGTTGTATAGAAATAAAGGGTTTAATACACAAAGTCTATTTGTGTTAGTTTTATATGGGGGGGCATGGGGATGCAAACGTGTACATTTAGTAGTACACGTGAAAACACACACACACACACACACACTATACATATATTGCAGTAAAGTGAAAAGTTGTGACGTTTATCTCTAAACACATTAAATACGCACCAGGATCCGGAACAAGCAGGACGTGTTACAGTCCAAAAACAACCAGACAATCTACCCCCCCAACAACAACTCATCACTGCGTGTAAATAAACACCCCCGAAAACAACACAAACAAGGTCCGATTACAACTTTTTAAAAGCTCGTCAGAATTGAAACACAACTTACCAGACGGATGAACCTGCGATTCACTTCAAGGAGTTATAAGACTCTGAATCAAAAGCTCGACTCCGTACACGAAGCGTCACGAATCCTCCCGCAAACACTTTCAACTGATCAATTAAACCTGAATAAAACACGCACGGCTCGTCCACACACACACACGCACACACGCACACACGCGCGAACCTGGTGTAAGTGTTGCACGACTCCGAGTGTTCACGAAACTAATCACCAACACTTCCCGTTACCGCACCCCTCCATTGTGAATCGGTTCCTCTACTGAATTGGTTCGCTATCATTCTGTATGCGGGTTAGAACGAATCGATTCGCAGGAGTCGATTCGAATCGTTTGAATCACTTTTCTGTGAAAAATTCGGCTATTTCGTGGTTCTTTATTTATTTAACTTAAGTATTTGGTTCCTTATTTATTAAGATTTTAACGTCGATTCAGAATGACAGATAACTTTTATTACTTTATTATTGTTGTTGAATGTTTGTACAGAGGCATGGTGACGATATTTAGTTAGAACCCACCAGTGGTGCAAATATTAGCATCGTTCTATTGACATGAACATTCATAATCTAAATGTAATTACTACTTTTAATATTGTCAGAATTATAAAGCATTTTGCACTTTTACATCTTTACAAAGCAACTAAATTCAGCTTCATAATTTAAAAAGAAGAAATGGGAGGAAGAAACAAAAACTTTTTGATCCACAAATTTATTGATAACTGCATTTAGATGTATTTGCAGTCGATTGCATGTTTTTGGACTGTTGGAGGAAATCGGAGCACCCGGAGTAAACCCACAAAAACAGGGAGAGAACATGCAAACTTCACCGGAAGCCCCTAGTATTACATAATAATGATAATGATCGTTACCGTACAATAATAAAAATGAATATAAAGTAGCAAGTATCCATGTTACTGCTTTAAGACCACGATTATGATTTGGGGTGCCCCACTGTGACCCTGACCAGGATAAACAGAAGTAAGAGACACTCTGAATAAAGGAAATGAATGATTGTTGCAATGGTACACACCTGGTTTCCAGGTAGCATCAAACTCACTGAAACCCCGACAAGACTTACATGGAAATTCATTATTTATGTCACATGTTACACTGATTTTATTATTGTACTGAAAAAATAAACAGCGGAGACACAATAGTTCCGATTTCATGAACACATCTGTCGACGTGTAGACTTCACAGTTATAAATATTCTGATATTGTAAATGTTTGTCCTCATTTACACACAGCCGTCACATCTTGTGCAGCTTCTGGACGTTTTACACCAAGTTCTGGACTGTCTGTCTTTACTGCTCCGGTATTTCTCGTGTCCGGGGGGACGTTTGCTTCGACTGATGGACTTGTGGTTCCTCGGTGATGGAACATGGGTTTGTAGATGTAAAACCCTCCACCGATTCCTATCACCGTTGCAAAGGCGATCTGATTGAAGGGAATCCGTCTGGGAAGCATCGCTGAGATGTGTGAGGAGACGCTGCTGGACTTCCTGAGCTTCCTGTCATCAGAAAACAACACTACAGGTAAATATATGATTGAATGATTGTTAACATATTTAATGGGTTTGAACATGTTAATAGCACACAGTGATAATATTGTTTTGTTATTAATAAATATTATTATCATCAATATATTATTGATGCATATTAACCACGAGTAAAAAAAAATATAAGCAAAAGTTTTATACATATAAACTTTACTTTTACAAATATATTTAGAATATACTGAACAGTCACAGTGAAATTTAATACCTGTTTGTTTGACAATGTTTGTTTATTGTATGAATGTACAACTTTCTCTGGTTCTCCTCACTTGCATGGTTTTGGACTGTTGGAGGAAACCGGCGCTCATGGACTAAATCCACACGGAGACAGGGAGAACATGCACATGAATAAAAACCCAGAACCTTCTTGCTGTGAGGTGACCGGAGTGGACACTGAATCAGTCATCAGAAGGTTGCCGGTTCGGTTCCAAGATCCACCACTGGTAGGTTGCTGCTGTTGGGCCCTTGAGGTAGACACCTCAACTGTACAACGTAACTGTAATGTGAGTCTCGTTGGATAAAGGCGTGGGATAAATACTGAAAATGTCAATAAAAATATGTCCATCTTGTGTTACCGCTGTTCAATTTAAAATCCCAATAGGACGGCGAATACACTAAACACCTGAACAGGCCGACAGTCTGATGCAAGGTACAGACACTTAACATATAAACATATAACATATAACATATAAATACACACACTCAAATGATCCTTTCAGTAGCAAGACTTAACCTGATTGCATGTCTTTGGACTGTGACAAAAAAAACCCGTAAGAGACCCATGCAGACGCTGGGAGAACATGCAAAATTCCACACACTAAAAACCCAACATATTTTATTTGATGCTACTGATTTTTTTACATCCCCACTGGGGTGTCCCAATACTTTTGTACAAATACTGAAATGCAGTAAAGACTCGTAAGTCATCCAAAACACTGTGACTCTTGTGTTTATAATTTCCTGTAACGAGATTATCGTGTTTGAGTTGTATTTTCTTTATGCAGAATATTACTAGACGCAATAATAATTGTAAATAAAGCCGGAATCTTACTTTGTATCATGCAGTTCTTCTGTCCTGTTGTAAAGGTGACATGTTCAACACACTGTCGCTCACGGGTGCGTCACAAATCAAATCTGTAGTGTCCTACCTAGTGAACTACACTAGTGAAGTTCTTTCTTCTTAAAACGGTTAGCACAGTCGCCTCACAGCTCTCTGGTCGTATGCCTGAGTGCTTTCTGTGTGGAGTTTGCATGTTCTTCCCTTCCATATATATGTGGGTTTAATACAATCACTACTGTTCCCTTCCACAGTCCAAAAACATGCATGTAAAGCAAATACATGATACAAAATTATCCCTAAGTGTTTTTCATGTGACTCGTGTGATGGATAATCGTCTTCTGTCAATATCGTCACTTATAGTGTAAAACAGGCATGTCCAAAGTCTGGCCCAGGGGCCAATTGCGGCCCGTGTTGAAATTTCTGCCAGGCCTGAAGCCTCGTGGTGTAAAATAATAATTTACTGCCATTCACGACGACAGATTAAAATATTTAGAGTTTTTACAATCTGTGTATTGTTTTGTTCTTTTGTTTTTCAATTGATAATCAAACCAAGTCTCATAAACTCAAAGGATTTAAAAATTAAAATGAGAAAAAATTCTGATTATCTTATGCTAGGAAGCTAATTAAAACGATAAAGCGTGTTAATTTCCTAACCAACAAGTCATTGGGTGACAAATAAATAAGAATTTGCTAATTCTGTACAGCGAAAACTTTGCACTGCAAAGTGCATTTTAACGTGTCAATTTGAGACGCACCCAAAATTGCCTACGCGTAGATCGAAAAAAAAACGTGAATAAACCAGCACCGAGATATTAAATATATTGGAAATGTCTGTAATTAATACATTGATTTTATTAAATATATAAGTTGTCCATTGTGTGTATTTTTGTAACCAGTTAAAAATATACCCGGAAATAAGGTTACTCTGAAACTTTGTTTTTCCTACCCGTTTCTGATAAACTCCCACCTTTGGAGATGATTTGAACAGTGATTGGTGAATAAACGAGTCAGTCAAAACTCTGAGCCAATCAACAAACAGATATTGATTTGAGTAGCCAATCCCAGCACAGAAATATTGTTTTGACGGAATGTGAGTAGGAAAAAAATCCCGCGCTTATTGTAAGACGTTCAAATGAATCCGCTGCTGTTTTGAGGTTATGAGGTCCCGGTCCTCCATAAGCGCCGCGTTATGGAGAAGATTCGAGCTCGTCGTTTTTTAGCAATAAGTACTTCAGGATCTGAAACGGTCAAACTAAGGACAAGAAAGTCAAAACTTTACACCAAAACCTCGAGTTCCGGCACCCAGAGTGAGAATCCTGTGTTCGGTTCCTTTTACAGAGGCAGAAGTTCATAACAATTAACAGTCGAGCAATAAAACTACAAATAATAATAAGTATTTTATTTCTAATTTACACGTCTGAATGGTTATCATGTCGCCTCACAGCAAGATTGTCCTTACTGTGAGGAATTTGCATGTTCTCCTCTTCGTGTGGGTTTCCTCCAGGGGCTCCGGTTTCCTCCCAAAGTCCAAGAACACGCAAGCTGAAGGGGTGAAACGGTGGCAAAGTGTGTGACTGTTGGCTCACTGTGAAAGAGTTCTGGGTTTGATCCCCAGGTGTGGAGTTTGCATGTTCTCCCAGTGGCTGTGTCGGGTTTTCCTCTGGGTGCTCCAGTTTCCTAATACAGTCCAAAGTGAGAGTCGTCCAGATGTTGATACGCCTGACTGTGGCAGTGTACAGAGACAAACACTCTTTCTCTCTCACACACACACACACAGGGCAAATTCAGTATCTTCAATTATCCCGAGTGCATGTTTTTGGACTGTGGGACGAATGACCCAGAGGAAACCCACACAGACATGGGGTAGCATGTGCAAGCTCCACACGTGAAGATCGAACCCAGAACCTTCTCACTGTGAGGCGTCAATGCCGATCACTAAGCCACCGTGGCACCCTGTTTACTCATTACGCAACACTTATGATTTAATTTCTTCAGCTCACTTCACTGGCATGTTTTTGGACTGTAGAAGGACCCGGAGCAAACATGACAAAAGGGTTTAAATTGAAGTGAAGCATTGTAACAGACGGCAGAGAAAAATCGTAAATTAAAATGTCTAAAACACTAAAAGTGACGTTACATGACGTGAGAATCAGATGTTTATTACACAACAATAATATGACATCACAATGTCTCCACAGGGATCGCCGGGGTCGGCCTCACACTCTTTTCGTTGATGTTTCGACTGCTGAACTGCCTGCTGGTACAAACCAGTTTCGTCCCTGATGAGTACTGGCAGTCTCTGGAAGTTTCTCACCGGATGGTCTTCAAATATCCTTCGAGTTCCATGTGATTCACTGAATTAAAAATGTTTTTACTGCATCTGGACACTGAAAGGTTTCTGCAGTCCAGGTCACGTTTCACCGTTCAGCTTTAACCTTGGACTTTTCTTTCCTTGACCGGCGTGTTTAAATACGGATACGAGACGTGGGAGTGGAAGGAAGGGATACGAGGATACGCGTACCCACTTCTGTTCGCCGTCGTATATAAAACACTCCACCTGCTGGAATACGACACGGTCCAGCTGCTGGTGAGTGAGGGTCAGAGGAGAAGGAGGTTTATTTATCGTTATACGTCTGTATCACTGAATTGGTGTAAACATCTGGACGTGTACACAGGATGTAATGATGAAGAAAGATGTGATGTAACAGTATATGTTCTTGTTACCAGGACGGTAGGATCTTGTCGTGTTCACGTATCTTTGTCGCAGGTTCTGTTACCTCGAGTTTTGCAGGCGCTTTTGGCGGCGTACGCAGATGTGAAGCTCTTTCATCTGGTTCGTAAACTGGAAAGTCCAGATGTGGCTAAATGGACGGTAAGTCAGAACCACCGCATGTTTTTAGATTGTGGGAGGAAACCAGAGACTCAGTGTAGCTTTGATTTGATTTTTTTCTCTCTTCTCAGTACTTCTGCCAGTCGTGTTCCTGGTTTACCTGGTACTGCTGTACCCGTACGCTCACCAACACCATGGAAACCACCCTCACCACCCTGGCACTCAGCTACTACCCGCTACAGAGCGGCAAAACGCAGAGCAGGTCCGTAGCACTGGCCCGTGGGCCGAACAATTTCACTGAAAACGCTTCTACATCCGCCAGTTTTATTTGTGTGTGAATTTTGAAAACACGATTAGAAGCTCGAAACTCAAAATTAAGACTTAAATCTCACGAAAAAGTTTCCACACTTGATCTTGATGTAAAAGTTTTTCAGTGGCGTCACGGAAACGTAATAAAAGTGTTTATTGAATAAACGATGTTTCAGCGTCTAAATGTTTCATTTATATTGGGTGTTTTCCACCGGACAGTCCGGTTCATCTGCTCCTGTATTCTGGAGCGTGAGTACGAGCGTG
>JAOUQU010378784.1:0-12271 GCA_028566735.1 Ammoglanis amapaensis
TATTTTAATTTTAATTTCTTTATTTTGTTCTTTTGTTATGTTCTCGGACCCCGTAATCACCGCTTGCGGTTATATTTTTATTTGTTATTAACATGAATAATTTATTTATCTTATTAAGCAACGTTGTACTTGCAGAACAGCTCAATGCAGTTTAATAAGCTCAGTGTCTCTGTTATTAATGAATTAGTTCCGTTGAGTCAGAAAGGTGAGGGATCCAATCCCTCCATCAGTGAGAGAACGATTTGTCTTGATATCATTTTGGTTGGTGGCCTACTCGATATAACATGTAACACTTGGAGCAACTTAATCTCTGTTAGTAAATTCTCTGTCTTCTTAATCTTTAGTTTATTTCTACTAACTAATGTATCGTTCAATGGATCATTTTTTTGCAACATTAAAAGTGCCAAATGCTTTACTGCTCAACTTTTGTGAAATAGTTTGCAGAACCAGAAAAGCAGGATTGAAGCAAATTTATCCAGACTAAACACCAAATCTAGAACTAAACTTTTTCCTTATAAATCACTGATGGGTGCTGTTTATTATCTTTACACAGAAAGCAGAATGAATGTGTCTCTCTGAGTAGCTTTGCTGCTTCGTTCCTAATGGAGTACAAACAATCCAAGAGTCCTCCTTTATGTCATGAGGATTAAATGGACTCATGTGCATTCATTAAGGGACATCTGTATAATGGTTATTCTATGAGAGACAATAAAGCAGCTGAAAACTGCCCGTTTGAAACGTTTCATAATTACCGTATTTCTGAATAGCACTTTGAAATGCTGATCCCCTTATATTTGCACACAGCAGATGGTATTTTTCAAGCAACCCAGACTGAGCAGATCAGCGTTCTGTACTCAACCGCCTGTTGAACTTCTTGCACTGTTGTGCCGCTGCAGTGTTTTTTTTATTACTGTTAATGAATAAGGCCAAACAGACAAACTATTTTTAAAATCATTGCCTTGTCAGTATCCATTTAGCTCCACTCAATTTTGCTCACGATTAAATGTTAATTTCATTCATAGTGGGTTCAGACGGCATCCAAAAACTTTCTCTGCATTGTTAGTCTAAGAATTTGTGCTTATTAGTAAATAAATTTAAATGCTGATCGATGTGCCGCAAATGCGTACTAGTTATGTAATAGTGACCTGCACTAATACACTTTAATAACTTTCTATAGTGTCCACCATCCCAAGAGAAACTGCATTACTCGGCTGTAGCGTCAGCTTCTACCACCCCATTAGGAAACTGAAGTTTCACCCGACAAGTCTTTGTGAAAACCAGAGTCCATGAATAATGAAACACACCCTGATCATGCACGTTCCATGTCTCTGTACAGACACCATCAGCCAGCCAGCAGAGGTTATGAGACACGTGGTTTTAAGCCCACCCTTATTTAATAGGTGTTGTTGCAGTGAAGCACATGGACAGAATTGTCACTGTGAGAAATGTGGAAATATTTTGTTACTCTTTTCTGAGAGATTTTTATTGTAGATGTTATTATACAGTTTTACATGTCTGATAAGACGATCCAGTTTTCTTGTCCAATATCGTTTTAGTATTCGACGGCCGTCAGCTATAGCTAAAATGATCAAGTATAAGCTACGAGTATAAGCCAGTGCCAGCTAATGACATACAGACGGTTAATTATTCAGTTTAGTGAATCATAAATTGCATTTTAGAACTGCATTTGTTTGCCACTGTGACCTTTGAATCCTATTTGTGACCCTGATAAACAGAAGCTAGTTATTTGAGTCAAGACTATTTGCTGAAATTCATAAAGCTGAGCTACAGTACATTACTCACCCTTCTGAAATGTGACAAGCTGCATTTATTTTCGACTGGCACCGACGAGCAGCAAGAAAAAAATAAATTCCTGATATCAACCCAAGAAGAATGTGCTCTTAAAATACATGCATTCTTTGGGTTAAGAATCAAGACACTAATGGACACTGTGGACTGAAAACCATTAGTGGTGATTTAGTTTGAAAATGTGTCTCTTTAACGGGCTCATATATGTATCTATGTTATACAAGCACCTGTTGATAATTCCTTCTATTACTGCTCAATTCTGTTAAAGTACAATAGCAACAAATGTTTATCTAGCAATTGATTGAGCTCCCAAATCACATTTGTTTATTAAAAGCACATTATTTAGAAATAATTACGTCATCAACAGCCTAACAGCATGCACAATGTCTTTAAAAATGCTTATAAAGCATTACATTAAAATATCTTTGAATCTAAGGCCTCCCGAATCTGTCGAATAGGAACACTGTCTGAATGAGCTTTTTTGTTAACGTTCACAACACAATGCAGGTTTGTTAGCCGTATCAAGATCAGCGTCTGTCTCACACAGTAGACCTTTCAATTCTGTTCAGTTAAAAGCGGTTTTGTGTCCATATTTCACCCATTTATATATGGAAGCACATTACGAGAGCGTATTCAGATGTCTGGACTGAAACAGACCTGATAATGGAAAACAAAAACACCATGTAAAGATCCAACACTAGAAACATATTACTGCAAGGAGAAACTGTCACTGAGACAAAAACCAACTTTACACTTGGGGAAATAATGTCTAAAGAAAAATTCAGAATTGTACTATTTAAACAAAAAAAGAAAATGTTTATACTTTATATTTATATATTATATACAGTAGTAATATATTTATATATTACAATATTCACAAATATGTTTAAACAGTGGGTAAACTATATAAATTGTGATATATTAAGTTCAGAAACCATGTGCAAAAGTAAAGCTTTAAATCGCTTTACGGAGGTAATAATGTGCTCATCCGAAGCGCTCCTGAACACTACATGCTTGCTTCAGGATCGGCGTAGACTGGAACAGTGCGATTATGTGTCCTGTGTTAAAAGGCAAAAGAATAGTTGTTATTCTCGCCACCATTTCACAGACATTTCAACTTGTACCAAGCTCAAGGACAGAAAAATTAAGAAGTTTCACAACTACATGAAATGAGATTTAAAAATAAACATGGTAGTAATTGGAAGTATAGCAGACTAATGCACTACAAAGTGTGACTCAAAAATAGAACAGTTTTAGTACACTAAACACTGCTGCTTTGGATCTAGATTACATAAGGTTAGTAACTGATAATCTATTTATCTATTATTTGGTATGTGGACCTGAATGAAATCGGATAAGTTGCACAGGATTTACTGCTGATAGAATTTATTTTAAAGTTTGTTTAAGAACTCAACTGCAAGATACTACTAAAGTAGACTAATTAAAAACAACCCCCCTATAAACAATAGTAATTAATAGGCATCCATGCTCATTGATAGTGTCATGGGTGAGTGTATGTGTAAATGCAAAACCCATTTCTGAAAATATATTAAATTAAACTAGAGTATTAGAGATAGAGTAAAAATGTACACTTCACACTACACAGGCAATCTGGTGACAACTGACAATTTCATATTGATGTTTTCAACCAGACTCACGATAGAGCCATTCAGTTAAAAAAGTTCTCAGTTCTCAGCAAAATTGTAAATAATTTAGCCATGTAGCTCAAGGACGGAAGTCTTTCTTGAGAGTACTTGACGTCCGAACCCTCATAAAGTATGCCGTGGGAAAGTCATGATTTTAGGATAAAAAAGCTAAATAGTTTTAAATAGTTTAAATAGTTTAGCCATTGCATCAAGTTCCAAAAAGTCTATAGTCAAAAAAGAAAGTCCTATTTTATTTGATTACTTAACTGAAAAGTTGTGCTAAGTGAAAACCATTAAGTGTTCCATTAAGTAATTATAGTTCTGACTGGTAATAAACTGTCAGTTTGGATATATATTATACAACCGTTAGTTCCGACCTCACAATCTGATTGGTTGAGAAGTGTAAAGGAAATTTGATTCCAAGCTAACATTCACCATACGCCATTTTGTTTAGAGGCAGGGAATTGTTACGTTTCATTTATTGTGGATGAATAAATTGAAGTATTGAAGCATATTCAGAAAGAATATCAGAAGTTTCTTTATTTGTTTTGGAAACGAACTGTTGTATAAAAGCAATAGAACACTTAAGGGGAGGTTGTGTGTTATGATGAATAGCATCACAGCTAAGTTTGGTCATTCACCATCAAGACAATACACTCACTCAAATTTTATTGCTTAAATATTATATGACATAGCATGTGGGTGTCTTAAGTGAAGCGATGTAGTAAGTATTGATACATTAAATTAAACAACAAACATATCTGAATATTAAACACTTGCCGAATATTTATATTGGACCACGTGCTTGACCTTGTTTTCAAATGGGCTTTGACCCCAGAAAGTAAAAAGTTAAAAATGACAATTAAGTTACCTCAGATGAGCACTGGATTTAGACCATGCTTTTTTGTATTAAATCTTCTTTTTTCTTTTGGCCTTCCCGAGTTACATAAGCTCTACACAGCATTGCCAGATAAAACACAATGAACATAACACAAACTGTCATTTGAAATGGTTCTTCCTATTTCCATACTGCAATATGTACAAGTAGTCTACGGTTCTGATGTAATTCAAGCAGCCGATATCCAACAGCTCCTTTTCAAATCATGTTTGTATCATTTAACCGGCCCACAATCACAAAAAAGCAGCTTTTTTGCATAAATAGCCTGCTCATTTGCTCTTAGTGTTAGTAACAATTGCCATGCAATAAACACACCACACTGAACAGCCTTATTAAATCCACGTGCCATGAAACATATGTGGCACATCTTTTTAAAATTACTTTCTTATCAACTCGTATGCTTTTTTACAAAGTGACAAATGAAATAATGATCACATCATTATCACAATTATCTTCACATCAAATTTTAATGCTACAGAAATCAATATTTCATGTTTGTAGCAATTAAGTGAATCCTGCCGACTGTACCTGAGCAGTAACTACATTCTTCATTTGATAGTTCTGGCCTCCGATTTATCATTTTAGACGCGACACTGAATGTATTGTAAACGTATAAAGCAGATTTGGATATACAGTGATGCCCAACCGATGGCGGCATCTGACAATCCCACTGCTCCACCTGGACAATAAAGTTTTTGCAGACAGTTTAATTCATTATTAATAAATCAGTCTTTTAATTACAGCACACTAAAAAGGTAATTTGATTAGATTTATGCCATACCCAAGCGACGACTATTATAATTTTTTCAACATACATTAAGGTATGCATCTTTGGTTAAAATAGCCTCTTAAGTGTGAATCTCCCTGTAAGGTCATTATATGTAAATCGTGTTATGTAATATTGTAGCATTTACTGGAGCGGAAACTTACCCAATATCATTAGATGGTGTAGATGCCAGGATGTACGACCTGTTTTTGCCATAGTACAGTACATATTAGTCGTCATAGCATACAGTCGTTTATTTTTCAATATGCTCCTTTGTTATTTCTATAATGTCATATTTATTAAATGTATCATATCTGTCTTGCATTGTTTTCTGAAAGGCAAACAAATGTATTTCTTTTGTATTTCTCAAAATATTAAATATTCATTAAAATAATCGGGCTGATCTTGAGATCATAATGAGATCAACGACACTGAAGTACTGATTCATCCTAAATGCTTGATGTTTAGCTCATGATAAATCACAGAATTTGGAAGAACAGGAAGAATGTATGATGAAACGACGGACTAGAATGTTTTAGGAGGTGCTTTCATTTGATTTGGTTAATCGTCCGAAGCTCGGCTGAAATCCAGTCATACAGTACATGACATTTTGTCTGAGTATTTAAATGGCGCATGATCAGTAAAGCATAAATTCTGCATGCTCAGCTCTCAATTCATAAGCAGGAGCCACATTCCAAACAACAGGACAAAGAAAAGAAACAGAAGGTATTGTGTCGCTTTGAATGTTAGTAACAACATATTGCATGCAAGCAGGATGCCATGGTTTCACTACAGCAGCTTATTGGAAATGTAACAGGATGAACATGCTCACCCTTTTCGTTTATGGTGTTGCCATAGGATAAACAGGACACACACTGCAACACAAAAAACTGCAACACAAACTGCAAAAAAAAAACAAGATCGATTGACAAATCATTCTAACGATCTCATACTTTTTGTAATCATATATTTTGTATAAATTGTAATTCAAAATGTGGTACAAAAACAGATTAATACAAAAACCTGATTGACAATAACTTTAAATGTAAATTATTTTGGAATGTATTATGGCTCGCACTAATACAGGAATTCAAGTTAGTTTTAAAAACTGTCACACCAGGTAGTTATCTTAACAACCAGGTCACATGACGAAGGCAAATATCCTGATACAACCCTCAATCAGCTAAAATGTAAAAGGGAAAAAAACTTACATTTACTGTTAAAACAAGACAGATTCTCACATAATTTAAGAAGATACACTTTTTAAGTGTTGACTGACAAACGAATGAAACATGGATCATTTTGAAAATATTCATTGATATTCCCTGTGTGTTGTGCTTAACTATTAACGTTTATATTTTACTGTTTTCATGCCAGTCAATAATTCTGTATGTATGTGATGAATTTAAAGCAACTCACCTATGCTTATACTCATAATCACAGGTCCAACCCTAATACTATCTGTGGAATCTGAATCTGGGGACAAAATAGCAATGATTATATTAGTCGCTAAGCATACGAACACTTTATATTATATACATTATAAATAATTCTTAGAAACACTAAAAAAAGAATCAGTTGATTAAGTATTAATTACATAATACCAAATGACTTCGATTAAAGAAAAACGGTATCTTAATATAAACATTCCTACACATCAGAAAATATCATTTTAAATTGCTGGATGCTGTTGGCATGGCAACTACCAACAGCATCCAGAAAAACAGCCTCAAAAAGCGGCGGCATTTTCCTATGTTTCATATGAACAAAGGTCTAGTGAGAACACAACGTACCTTGAAAGTACTGAGTGGTAACGGTGGCGATTCTGGTGACTGCTTTATCTGGTACGATGGTTGTTCCACTGGCATCTAAAAGCAAGACATTTTAATAAGGGTGCATCAGAATCGCTCACCTCAAAGCTGGATGACTTACATATGATCTATATTTAAAAATAAAGCTGTTGGTGTGCTTGATATGTGTGGGACACTCTGTGGTATTTAATTTAAAGTTTGAAATGTGACTCCAGCTTTACTTTAAGGAAGCACATCATTCAGCCTTTCAATCTGTTCACATTAAAATCTAAAAACTAAGTATGGAAAATCTGACATTTTTGTAACTAAAAATTCATAATCATCTAAACATTTTTTGAGACAAATCTAGACAACGCGACAGAAATTGTACTTATTCGTACCTCTGTAAAGTCATTCAAAAACATTCGATTGCTTTGCTTTCACAGTGATAAAAAATTATGTTCTTAAGCACTATAAATTTCTACATCAGGGTAATACCTTTTAACTTACAGCTAAGCGTTTCACATAAAGTGCACAAGAACTCAAAGTTAAATCAATAAAATGCTTGTATTTCTAGATAAGAAAAGGAAATGATTCTTACTTATGCAATGCGGGAGTGGTAAAGTGAATTTGCCAGTATCCTGACAAAGAATGATGTCATTGCCAACAAGAGTTAAACTGGGTTCACAAACGTATTTAATGATATCTCCAAAGGAGTGAATCATATCACGAGGCTTATCTGCTTGAGCATGAGGAATTGAAGGTGGAACCCCACAAGATATCACTACAAAATAGAAAAGTTAAAGTAGTCATGAACTGAAACAGTACACATTTGCTTATTTGAAGACAACTATTATTAAAAAACAAAATTTAAGCAAATAAAGTTTTAAAATGTCAACATCATTGTGTTATGGTAGATAAACTTTTATATAGGCTTATTAGCTTATCAGAATCAGTTTATTGCTCAAAATCTAAATCTCAAAGACCACATCAAATGATTTTCATTTTCTAATTATTAAGCCCATAATTTTTAACATACTTTTCTTTTTTTAATTAAAACTTTACTAATAAGGTTGTCTACAATGGTTTCTAGGTTTAGCTGTTGATTAGAGAACTGGACTGGAAAGTTATCAATTTCCAGAGCCAATGACTGAAGTGTTTGAAATGTGTTAAGGAAGGCACCAACAACTAACTGCTCCCTGGGTGCCGTGGCTAAGACTGCCCACCGTGATGGGCATGAGTACTAACTACTGCCCCCTAGTGTTGTTTTTAACAGCAAGTTAAACACTACGATTAAACTGTAAACTTAATGTTTGCGTGTCTAAACTTTGGCTCAAGATAAAGTTTTAATGAAGTTAGCTTCAACTCACCTAAACAAAAAGACTCTCCACTCCAGCCAGTAGCCAGGCAGTGTCTATAGCTAGAACCCTGAAGATAATATCTAAACAAAGAAAACATTCACAGGTCTAAGGACCAAGCATTGACCAAAAAAACAAAATGCATAGAAATAAAAACACACTCACCCTCGTGTACAAATTGGCTTAATTGCTGCACCAAACAATGTTCCATTAGGAATATAATATTCCATATTCGGTGAAGCTTTAGGAAAACCACAGTTTTTTTCTGAAAGAAATCAAATTAATTCTCAAACCCACTTCCAAAGCCCCCACCCCACAAATATTAAGGGAAATAAAAATTAAAACATAGCTGAAAATTGTAAATATTTATCTTTAACAGTAGAACAAAGAAGACACTTATTAGTGTCAATTCTTCTGAACATGTGCTAATTTCCAAACTGATGCAGGCAATTCTAATTTTAAAAAGTTTGGGACAGAAACCTTTGATTATGCGGGAAAGAAAAAGCGAGGAGGACAAAAACAAAAACCAGTAGTATGTATAACAGACAGACACAATACAATAGAGTGTTATTTACTTTTACAGATCAGGTCTGGTTTGCTCCATTGGCCATCTTTACAGGTGATGATATCAGATCCGAATTGGTCATAGCCATTGGGACACTCCAAAGTAATAGAAGATCCATCGAGAAATTTATTTTGCATAATGGCTTCATCCGTCAACAATAAGTTGTCATCCAGTTGTGGATATTCACATTCACCTAGTAAAGAAAATATGAACATTAAGATGACCAGCACACCAGCAGTTCGTTGATTGATTCATTGTGCGTTTTACCAGTGCTTTATTGTTTTCAGGTGGTGGGTTCAATTCACTGGGCAAAAGGCAGGAAACACCTGCTAGTCCTTTACAGGGCAAACACACAAATGCAAACCCCACCCTGAAAAGACCCACACTGAACATTGTGCTTTACCTTAACATTGCTACTCACATTTCCTAAATTAGGAATATTATTTTAATACATTATGCATCCCTTTTAACTATATGTTTGTTCATTATACCCTTGTTTACTAACCGGTTGGTGTTGGAAGCACTGAGCACAGAACAGGAATACACTCTGGACACTGTGCCAGCATTATATGGCATCACATGCTCACCAGTTTACACAACATTTGATGTAATTCAACCGAGCTAATGAGTTACATTTGTGTTTTAAAATGGTCCATAAAAAGACATAAAAAGACACGACATGCCATAGATATCAGACTTATTACAGAAACTTAATAAAACCTGGAGCTATACAGTAGCTGTACAGTTACTATACCAACTGTGCCACTCTTATTAAATAGAATTCATCATAAAAATGCTCATAAGTATTAAACTGACTGTTGCTTTTCTATAGCTACACATCACTGTGGCTCTCAAATTAGAAATCTATTTTAATTTTAGTATATCCACTGGCCAATTATCTGTGGCTATTTTCAACCATATCATGATGACTGGATACTTTTGCTTGGTTTATTTTAAATTAAGCAGCGACACTGGTGATACCATGTGAAAGCCAATAAAGTCCGGTCTACTGCCCCATGTGTTGGACTGTCTACATTGACGGACAGTGCAGATGGTGCTGATCGGTTAGTATAGCAACATAGACGATTTAACTGTTTAACTACAATTCCCACAATGCTGTCGGTTTTGTGGTCAAGTCAACGTACTAGTAGTACTAGAATATAAAACTGTTTAATTCCACATGAATTGTGTCCGTTAGGGTTGCCAGATTGTTCGCTTTTACAGATTAAACAAAAGTTTTAATTTTGTTTCATTGTAACTAATTATTTTCCTTAAGTAGTTTCCACAATTGTCAATTTGAGTCCAGTCATCATGAATTAAATAGAAAACTAAATAAAGCACATATTTAATATTAGCTAAAAATGGAACACACCTGCGGTTGCTCCAAAGAAAAAACTCGACAACAACAGTAACGTCCAACTTCTCTTCTGCCAAATCATTTCGGATATAAAAATAAAAACCTCTCTCTCACACACAACGTCTAAATCCAAGTTTAGTGAGGTTTCATCCAGAATTAAAGTTAGACCAAAGCAGCACCAAAGCTTTTCTAAAAAAAATCTATCATATTCCACTTCGTTCGACACGGAGCCTCGAAAGTTCCATTGAAATTGTGATTTCCA
Source organism: Ammoglanis amapaensis (assembly GCA_028566735.1). Lineage (NCBI taxonomy): Eukaryota > Metazoa > Chordata > Actinopteri > Siluriformes > Trichomycteridae > Ammoglanis > Ammoglanis amapaensis. Next base: position 10,452 of record JAOUQU010378784.1, read on the forward strand.
TTAAGTTCCATTCCAGTTTGTATTGCTGTCTCTATAAAACCCACTCAGTCAAACCCACACACACACACACACACACACACACACACACACACACACACACACACACACACACACACACACACACACACACACCGCCTCAACTCAAACCGAACCTTTACCCGATGGTACGGGCTGAGTTCGAGTAAGCGTCTCTCTTAATATGTAGTGTACTAAATAGTGCCCTTACATCAGTACATGAGGACGATTTAAGATAGTGGTCTAATGGCGATTTGGACGTTCTATTTGAATTTTTGTGTAATGTTTTAACTGTGCACCTGTGCAGCCATATGGACGTCAAATATACACAAAGTTTTACCCAGCTTACAGTTCAAAGCTACATCCAATATATTATTATTAAGTTTATTCTAATAATTGAGTAGTTAATCTGTAGCCCGGTGAGCACTTCATTTGCTCCAAAAACTATAATGCTGGCCTCATTGTAGGAATCCATCTGTTTCTTTCTCACTCCAAGCTGCAACTGCACATGCTACCAGATGATATACTGGTTTTACAAGCTTTGAGAAAACCAGATATTTAAAAGAAAGAAACAAAAGTTCTTTCTTGCTAACTTTATTTGTGGTATTGTTTTTAAATAAAAAAAGATCTATACAGAATCTGGTTCTACTACTTCTGTTGACACTTATTCAGTTTCAATCAGTTTTTATTTCCAGCAGCATGTGTCTGTCTGTCTGTCTATTTGTCTGTCTGTGTAGTTTAACATGGTAATAGAGGGTACAGCAATACGCCGCTGTAACGTGTGCTTCCTCTACAATTATGTTAGAAATACCAAATGTCAAAAGCAATAGTAGCGACAGTAGGACCGCTACAACATTATATAAAAGTTGTGATGTTTAAACTTTATGAATGAAATAAAACATAAATACACAAATAAAAACATTTGTCTGAATGTGGAAAACCTTTGCTTTGTTATAGACAAAAAAGTAACTTGTTTCATTTTGTCTAATAATTATTTAAAAAAAATCACGTATCAAGTATTAAATATTTAAACTAATTCATACTGCTTTGTTTAAAAAGATGACAACAGCATTAAAACAAACATTACCAATAAACGGATACATTTAATATCAATATATTTGATTACTTTTGATGAGGCCTCCAGCGCAGCAAACATGAATATCAGAAACACTTGGGTGACAATATGTGGGTGAAAATATGTATACATATTTAAATATAGCACAAGAGTTTACCAAATGGCGCACAGGGATCCCACATGTCTCACGGCATTCAGTCTTTCCAAAACATCATCACTGTAGTAAAATCATAGTCAGACTGAACAGATAAATATAATTAAAGGGTACATGTGGTGTTCTCCATATGGGTTTGATCAGTGTGTAAGTATGAATCATGAATCAGGCGCCGGGTGTTTTCTCATATGCCAGCAATTTCAAAGTGGCCAAAACTAGTTCCAAATTCAAAACAAATGACAGTAAAACCAGCTTCATTCTTAAAACTCAATACCAGTTTTCCACCTATGCCACCTAGGCTGTCTTCTAGAATCAAGCTATTACAGACACTCTGTAAACATTTTAGACACTGCAGTAAGATACAAAAGAGACTATCAAGCACAGACTGGAGCCAGGACATGATCTAGTGTATGGGTGTGAACAAATTAAAACAATGAAATACATGGCAAGCGTAACTGATAAGGTGGTTAATGAATGACCCTTGTGTTTCAAACTCAAACTAAAAAGAGAGAGAGAGAGAGAGAGAGAGAGAGAGAGAGAGAGAGAGAGAGAGAGAGAGAGAGAGAGAGAGAGAGA
>JAOUQU010378894.1:0-12271 GCA_028566735.1 Ammoglanis amapaensis
TTATATTAGCCGACCCCCCTGAAACCCCCGGTACATCTTAAAATCGGGGGTGTCTTATTATCGGGGAAACACGGTAGTCATTTTCTAGCTGGACTTAGTGGTTAGCATGGTCACCTCATAGCAAAAAGTCCTAGGTTCTTTCTGTGCGGAGTTTGCATGTTCTCCCCATGTCCGTGTAGGTTTCCGGAGTACCAGGACATCCACTAGATAGATTGGAGATGTGAAAATGTCCCGTCGATTAGTAGCAGTCCACAGAGCACCCAGGGGTCGGTTATGACTAGAAACTGGTAAAGAAAAAATGTCGTAGTAAGTTAAAGTATTTAAGTAGAATTAATTAACACTTCAAAGTTTTTTTTCTGGAGAGAACATCTAGTTTTAAAGTCGAAGGACGTCTCTGTTTTTCTGTGACTTCGAGCATCATCTTTGAGGACCAAAAACAGTCCTGCTGCTTCTGATACAACAAGGATTTTAAACCATCCGGAATATGAACCTGCTAATGCTCACTAAACAGAATAAATCGCTGTTAGATATAAAAAACACTTCAATACCAAAACAAACAGATAGTCAGTAGCCAGATTTAGTTCAGTCTAGATACAATTCCGTATATTTACAGTACGAATGCACATAACTCATCGCAGGAAACAGATCTATAGGCTCAAAACACAATATTCAATTTACACAATATAACTGGCTAGTTAATCTGCATACTAATCATTAAATAAACATTTTTTTAAACGACTAATATAAACACAAGCTTATTTTAACTTACACATTATGAACATCTAGATCACCCAATCTTAGTTCATTATTTAGTAAATACAGTTATAAAGTCCTTAAATATATGGTCTTAATAGTTAGTACTGTCCTGGGTTCAATTCCTGGGGAAGGAGCCCACGCAGATATGAGAAGAACATACAAAAGCTTCATGCAGTGACGCAACGATGCTAACCACTAAGCTGCCGTGTTGCATCTGTTGAATATCAGTGCTCTTATATACTTTGAAAAGTTGAAAGTTTTGTAGCATATTGTATTTTCATAGCCGATTGTTTATATCATGTTCTGTGACACTTTTTTGACACTTTAAAATGCATTTAAATTGTAACTTAGTAAGTAGGGACTTAGTTACAGTACCTAAAACCTTCATTCCACAGTGAACCTTTTACATAATTCTCATTAGAAATACATTCAATAGAATTGAATCCAAGCCAGAAAGTTCAATCAGTGTAAAATCTAGTGAGCTGCTTTGCTGTCTTGCTGCCTACATAGGGAACTTTCTTAATAAAGAAGATTCTAAAATGATATATTATTCAGTTAAATTTTTTACTAAACAGTCAGCATCACATCATTTGAACTAATCGGATGACGTGACACCACACACTAGTAAGTCTGATAACGTCCCGAGAAAGAGTATGTTTGCAAATAAATACACTAGTACACTTTTATTAATAATTTCTTCAAAAATACTTTTATTTGTAGAATGTTTAGCCTGTGATGCTTTATATGTACTAGATTTGCAGACACATACTGTATACAGTGGAACCCCAGTTAACGACCACAATCCGTTCCGAAAGGTCGGTCGGTAACCGAAATGTTCCCTGGTTGACTCGCTAATATATGAAAGTTACAGGATATACAGGTATGTTTTTAAAATAAGAACAGTTATAACACAGTACACATGGAGTTAAATAAACATAAAAAAGCATTTAAACATAAGAAAACATTTAGTAAACAAGATCAAATGTACCGTTTTGACTGCGGTGTGACAGCGTGAGTGGATGGAGGGGTGGGGGGTCCCCCTACATGACAGTTGTCTGCTGTATTTCATCCGTGATAACTGAAACACGCGTGACTTAGAAATCATGATTTTTTCAGTTCAATTGTTGGCCGCTGTATTTTTACTTCGCTGCTACTATTGTTCTGAATCTTCTTTAGATCGAGGATTATATTATTAAAATAATGCACAAAAATCACTGAATAATTAAAATATGTAAAGATAAAGAGAACCGATTGTAACTGTATTAAGTGTGAATGACGTTCGGTCTGAGATGTGGGTCACGTGGTGATGACGTAGTTGATGTAGTGACGTTCACTATCCGAAATTTTGATTGTTATTCGGAGCAAATTTTTAGCGAAAAGGTTGGTTGTTATCCGAATTGGATGCTATCGGAGGCGTTCTTTAACCGAGGTTCCACTGTATAAAATTTAACAAGCATAAAAAAAGTTTTATTTTATCAATATACTTTATTGTCTGCAGCACATCCCTGTAGAGAAAGTACTGGAGATGGTTCACGCTGACAGCGAGTGTCTAGAAGAGGCTTTAGGTATGTAGTCTTACATTCGAGTTTTAATGCATGCAACAGATAAATATTAGTCATTGTGTTGTTACTGCAATAGATTCCAGCATTGTTCCTGATTCCCAGCCTGTCATGCGAAACGAAACCTCTTTGTAAGTATGACACATGCATGTTTGCAACTGTTCAGTAATGAAGTAGTCTACTGCATCGATTCTGTGTAAGACTTTAACTGGTTTTCTATCCAACAGTTTTTTTGTGGATTTTGTGAAAAATTTTTATATTTCATGACCGAAATGCAAAAAAAGTGCATAGAAACGGATAATGCGAATAATCGATGACGTTTCGAGCTCTAAATGTCCATTAAATGTCCAGTGTTTTGACTGGACATTCCGATCATTTTGTCTCATATTTTGGTACATGGGCAAGACTATTATTAACAACTTGGTAGTAGTTAGGCTTAAACCAGTGACTTTCTGATTTCTACCACAGTACTTTAATTTAAGTAATTTCCCCACTGTGAGATTAATAAAGGATTTTCTTATATTATCTCAACCACAAAGCTGCCACTGCCCAATCTACCCCATATTTCTCAGATGGTTTCTGTTCCTGCCTTTTTGTAGTGTAGAGTTTTCTGCAAATATCTACAGTACATTTGGTCTATATGTCTCTAAAGATCTATATTTCCCAGGTATGTTTGACATGTGGAACAATCTTAGCTTAGTGGATAGCACAAGCACTGTTTGGTGAGCAAGGCCATTATTGCTCTTTGCTCTAGGGGTTCTGTACAATGGCTGATCTTGCTGTCTGATTTCTCAACCCAGTTCTCAAACAAGCTATGCAAAAATAAACATTTTTAATTTAATATGTCAAGGATAAGATACTCTATACAGTATGAACAGTTTAGGGCATTTCTTGAGCTTAAATTACTTACACATGCTATCTGTCATCATGATATCGTGATATGCTTTACTTCCTTGTCAGATTATCAGGTCTGAGCCATATAGGAAGTAAGAGAAGAATTTCGGTGTCTGGGTCCCTGGTGCCCTGTCAAAACAAATCTTTGCATCAATCCAATTCAGGTGAGTCTATCTCATAAAACAGGCTCTGGGGGCTAGTGTAGTGATGACTTTCAGCGGCTTTCATAAGTCAGTCTGACTTGCTGAATCAGACACCAGACCAGACCAGTCTCTTTGTTTTATCTGTCTCCAGAGTGTTTACAGCAGCCAACTTCTGCCCAGTGTGATTCAGGAAAATTGTCACATAAGCAGCTTTATTCTGAGCTCACACAGAGACTGGAGCAGCTTGTGAGGGAGCAAGAGAAGCAGAAGCAACACCCAACAGAGTCCAAAGCTACCGGGAATCATCCTGAGTGTAAAAAAGACCAACATAAACTCGTACAAGTAAAAGCCGATACAAGCGCTGAACCATCTCGGAGTGTGCAGGCTGTGGAAAATGTGACCGACACAAGTACAAACACAGTGCGTATTTTATTTTAAGAACAAAATGGATTTTGGGAAGTTCGAATACTCAATATTTGTATTACACGGCATTGTGTTAGCCTGCAAACTCTTTATACAGTGATCGTTATAGTTTTATGGATTATAACACATTCAAGCATTGCCATGCTTGCCTTGTGTTGATACATATCAATAATTGCCACCTTCTTTTTAAATGATGATGTCAGCTATTTAAAAGGTAAATATGGTAATGGAATGTCAGCTTAGATAGTTGCTCTCAAGCTACAAAAGTATTAATGTTACTCGTGTGTCTAGGCACCAGGTAAAAATCTCAGCTGCAGTGAGATGCTACAGTGTCTTAAGACTATATTTGCCTGCATTTTTAAACCATTATATATTCATGTTAAACCATTACAAGTATGTAGTGCCGTTTTAGGTTCCCATTGTGTCATCTTACCAGAAGTCATGACAGAATATTCAAAATTCAACAATATTTAAATGAGTAGTCTGAAGCCACTTGAATATGCATCCGCCATTTTAATTCAACTGAAACTGACATTTATAATCAGTTAATTCAGATATTTTATTTAATTAATTTTTACCTACCTACCCACCCACCCATCTAATCTATCTAATCTATTGATCTATCTATTGATCTACCTACCTACCTACCTACCTACCTACCTACCTACCTACCTACCTACCTACAGTTTTTCAGTTTTTCAGGTTTCAGTTTTTACTTCATTTCAGGAGAGATTTGACAGGATGTACCTTGCCAGTTTTACCACAATTGTTAATCTCTGTTCCCCTAATTACTTTAGGTATTGTAAAAACAAAATCATATCTACACTGCATGTTTGCTTATTTTGTTAATATTGAACACAAGTTTGAATTAAATCAGTAAGCAATAGGTTATTTGAGGGTGTGCATTATTGCGAATATATCAGAGGAACACTTTTTTTCCCTTGATATATTAAGAGTAACGCACACCCTCTCGTACCTTAATACTTCAGCACTGTGTATTTTAGAAGGCCTCAAAAGCAGCAGTCAGTATGGTGAAACAGATACACAGCCATTATAAGAGCACCATGTTTAGTAAAGCTACAATGGAGCGTTCGTCTCAGTTTAGCACTGCACTAACTAACAGGTAACCTTAACACATATTACCGTAACACCTTAACATATTTGTTTGAGTTGTCAGAATTAGCTATTCATTTTCATGTTTTTAAATCTGTAGGAACATTTTCACCAAGAGTTGGCATCCAAATTCAGCGGTAAGTGCTAACCAACCACTAAATGGTTATATTTCAAGTTAAAGAAATAAAAATGTGTTTATTATTGTAAAAGGTATTTTGTTTTAGGTAAAGATACCAGCTAATACACCTACTACCGTTCTGAAGTCATGTGATCAAAGCAAGATGATTCCGAACAATTACGAGTAAGACATTTTGATATCTAGCCTTCTGTAAGAATTATATTCAGTATAGCCAAAAAAAAGTTGGTCAGTTATCCGGATTATTTAGATTATTGTTAACATATATAACTTTAATGGTATGGAATACATTGTATTCTTTTGCAGCACAGTAAATTGTTGTTTTTAATTGTAACACACTAATCGAGTTAGCTGTAGATAAATACTTGTTCACCTATCCAAGCTTATTTGAGGTCGACTTTTTTATGTCACCCATGCAGAGCATGCATTCTAACTCTCAACCTTTCAGTTGCTTGTACAGAACTTTCCTCGCTATATATTTATTTATGCCCTTTGTTTAGGATTAAGAGCACAGCTTTCTCAAAGGCAGGTGTAAACATAAGATGCGTCCCAAACCACACAGTGTGTAGTGCACACTTTCATGGATGAGTGTTGTCTCAAATGCAACACTACACTTGGGAAAGTGACAGTCTAACATTTTTCAAAGATCTCGGTTTCGGTTTAGTGTGTGCAGTGTCCATCGTTTTACAATATTTTTTTTAGGCCATTTGAAGTGTGCCATCCAGACACTAGTTTTATAGTGCTCGAAGTGTGCAAGTATGTGGTTTGGGATGCACTTATACTTTTGGCCATACAGTGTATGTCATAGTGAGACTTCAATGTAGCTGTAATGTTTCATTTTACACAAATATTGGATGGTGACATCCTTCGTGTGTGCCATTTTAAACAGGGATGTTTATAAATTCTGTTCGGAGGAGCCAGAGCCCTGTAAGCTACAGGTACAGTTTTTTCCCATTAAATGTGTCTTGTGCATGTGGTCTTGATTTAATGATTTATGCTACTTCTAATAGGAAAACATGAGGTCTTCTGAAAGGTCTAAAAGGGAAAGCAGGTAATAATCGTTTATAGTCTGTCTTTGTTATTGGTTATTTTTAAATGTATAGACAGATTGCCTTTTTTTCCAGTACTTCTTACTTACAATCCAGCCTGGCTAAAAAAGGCACTTCTGCAAAGGTCAGGGAAGAATTTAATTTATGTACACATCATTCTACACGGCAATCCATTATAATTTGTATTCTTCCATTATAGTCTATAACTGATTTAATTTTATGTATTTGTATTCATGACTACCCTGCATGTGTTGGTCATTTAGCCCACGGGTCGTACTGTGAAAAAGCACCTTTTTAGTGACAGTGACACAGACTACATGACTGATGTTAGTTGGCTAAAATCAGCTAACAGAAAACCCAAGCCTAAAGTGACTGACTACACGAGGCAACCAGCTAAGCCCACTCATCAACCTGCTGAAATCACTTGTAAGTTTAAGCCATCACATGTAAGTAAGCCTGTGTGAAAAAATGAAGTGTTTCGAAGTGTTTTAAGACCTAATATTTGTGTTTAATTTTCTTATTTATTATTTCATTTTTTTTCCTTTTTTGATTGCATAATTTTTTTTTGTTTTTTAAGGTTTCTATATATTTTTGCAGATTGCTTAGATTTCTTAGTTATTGAAAAAGGCAGAAAATATATGATTTAATAAATATGCAGATTATATATTTTTCTTTTAAATAAATTTCTATTTCAATTCATGCAAGGATAATAGGAAGGTCAAATATCTGCTTTGAGGTATCTGATTTGAGGTAAATGGGAAAGCACCAGGTCTTTCGTTTCCTGAGCAGGACCACCACCACCAAACATGTCACATTCTACTTATTGTGACTGATTTGTGACTTTGTTGACACTTTTGTACTTTTGACTGTGCTGTTGCACCTTTGTTCGTTTCAGTCTTTTATATAGAATATAAATTGGTCTTTACCCACCCAAAGAATATGGAGAGTCAAAAGGGGAAAACAAGTATGGTTTTATGCTCGTTAAAAGAAAAGATGCTCACCCTAAACAAAGCTAATACTCTCCAACCTTTCGACAGGAGCATCTGTCAGTTTTTTGGCCCTGGCGAAGAAGGGAAAAAGCGAGTTAGAGCAAATGGTAAAGGGAACATTGAACAAAACACAACAAGTGGCTGCGCATCAAAGTTAAAGAAAGATGTGTGTCTGACGCCAACAAAAGGAAACGCATAACTAAGTAAATGTGTAACTAATCCAATTACAATTAATTGCCCATTCTGGTGTTAATGATTAGGCTTGAAAACGCTTTATAACCCCAGTGATGCGGTTTGATCAGGGTGGCTGGACTCATTACATCTTTTTTTATTTTTATTATATTTCAATTCTATTTCTTACTTTTTTATATTTTTACTTTCTTCCTTTTGTCTTTATTTATTTTCATTGCATGTTTCTGTTTCTTTTTTGCTTCTTACATAAATAAATATTTTATATATATCTTTTTGCTCTATATTTATAATTCTTTTTATTTTTAGTTTCTTCTCTAAATGAACCTGTGCCTTTACCAAAGGCTACAAGAGCATTACCTAAACTGAAGAGGGTAAGGCCAAATTAAAATGCAGAATAGAAACAATGTTTTTAATTACCTGACCTCAAATCATCTGTTAATTGTTGCTTAATTATGTTGTCTTTGTGATGCTTTGTTCGATCCAGAAGAGACAGAAGAAGATGGTGGAGAAGGTAGCGCTGAAAAGTGAGGATGTTGCAAACAAGAAGTCCACAGGCAGACCTCAAAGAATTGCAGCTTTGGCCAAGTCCTACAAAGAGCCATCGGAATCGGAGAGCCTATCAGAGACAAATGAATCACCTCCAGCTAAGGTGTTCTTTCTTCATCCTGCTGTTCTCACATCACTGGTGTCACCTTTATAAACACAAAGTCTAAATACTACAAAAGCTAGCTCTCAGAACATGAAAGAATGTGTATAAAGATTAGTCTCATTACCTAATAGCCAGCACAAAATGATCGTACATTGTATCTTTTTAATGTAACTTAGTTGTTCATTTTGACAATGTATTTTGAACAGGACATATTATGCAATATTTATTTTTTTACTTGTTTTCACTTGGGAACATACTTATGGAAACACTGCAAGTGGCAAACCCCAGCAGAACCTCACCTAATAGATTAGTAGAAGATTCGCCATTTGGATTTATACACACAGTTACAGACAGAAGAAAGCCCCACAAAAGGTGTTGTTTTATTGGCTGCAAAGAACAACACAACGTCTAACACCATCTTCTAGCTAAAGAACAGAACCGCGTGGATCCAGTTCAGTTTCTGTCACATCCAAAGAACAATCGCTAGGATCTTTTAATAACGGAGGTTTTGTGTGTGGACTTCATTACACTACAGAAATACAGACGTGTATGTGTTTCCAACCTCGATCATTTCTGAAAGAATTACATGTTAAAAAAAGATCTAGTTTTTAACAGTATCTTATTTAATAAACACTGGGTAGGTGGCACGTGCCCAGCAACAGCTTATTAGCATAAAATGACTCAACTTAAAACAGTGTATTCTAAAAAAAATGGTGAAAGTGCCTAGAATGAATCTAGTAATATCTCTTTATGTGAGAGTGATTTGGTGCAAAGAACTACGTGAACATGTTTTGTTTAATCCATAGATTTATTCGACCTTGTTTTGTTTGTAGTACTGTTGTTATTTTCGTATTTCTGTAAACAGAAGTTAAGTCGTCAGCCAACCAAACCTCATCGAACAGCCTTTCAGGACAAATCTGCATCCGAACACAACATAAAACATAAGAATCACCCGATAAAGATGGACAATAAGCCACTGAACGAGAAAAAGAAGAAAAGCTTACCTAACCCTGAACTGCTGAAGCAAAAGATGATTATTCCAGAGAGTTCCAGAGAGGGTAAAATACAGAAAAAAATCATGTCCCCTCAGAATTCTTTTTACTTTTCTTTTCCTTCATCTGTCAAAATTAAGTTACATAAATATATTACATTGTTTGTTTTTTTGTAATTCATTTTGTTAATAAGTGCTTGTGTTGCAGAAGTGACGAGCGCTGCCCTGACTAAATCTTCTCTCTTGTTTAAAGATTCTCCTTTAAAGGTAGGCTCAATGGCCTTCATTCTAAAATATGATTTTTTTTTTATTAATAAAAAAAATATTTTTACTTTTTCTGTCAAACCTTTGAACAGAATTCGACAACCACAAAACCCAAGAAGCCCCCAAAGCTTCAGCCGGCTTCTTTTCAAGCTTTAGAAGAAGTAGAACATTCACTCCAACCACTAGAAAAGGAAAATAAACGACCCACAAAACTCTGTGCTAAATCAAAAAATAAGAAATCTTCCTCCTTTTTGGAAGCAGCAAATCAACATAAAGATTCCTGGTTTTCCAAATATGCTACCCCTTCTCCGTACCCTGTGGAGAAGATGAGATGTAAGAAATGAATTCCTTTAAAATACACTAACAGAAAAGGTTTACTGTGTATGTATGTAATATCACGTTGTGATTGTTTTTGTGTCTCCAGCTGCAGAGAAAACGGTGTCCATGCCCAGATCTCCCCCAACACCCCTTCACCCACTGAGCATATCTCCGGTTGGTCACGTTTCCTCTCCGTTGGAACCTCCAAGCCATATCAAAGGGATCCAAGCTTCTTCTTTTTATAAGTCTTTAGGAGGACAGGATAGTGTCAAGTCCGTATCTCACCCCTCTTTAATTCCTGCTGCTAAGAAGCAAAGTTCTACAAAGGTACAGCATTATATGCAACATCATTCAACTAGATTTTTCGAAATTATTATTTAGAAAGACTTTTTGACAATTTTTTAAATCTCTTTTCTCCCAATTTATAGTGCTAATTATCCAACCCACTCATTAGTACTCTCCTCACATCTCTAGTAATGCTCCCGCCACTTAGATGGCAAGGTGGTTAGAAAACTGGGCTTGTGATCGAAAGGTTTCCAGTTTGATCACAACAAAAGTGCTCTGGAGCAAGGCACCAGAACCCCTAACTACTCTCCAATTTGTCCCTGGATGGATTGGATTTGAAACTAATTGATTTTTGTGTGTGTGTGTGTGTGTGTTTAAATTCCTAAGTGTGCGAAGAGCACCGCATTGAAAACATTTTCTAAATTCTAGTTCGATTTGCTTTCTATGACACATTCAGCCAATCACTGTTTCATTTCGGGCTGCCACTGATGCAGCATCGGGCAGCCAATAAGCTCTGAAGAAAGCACGGCGAACCTGCTCTGATCCATCAGCCAACAGATCATCACCTCAGAAGTGATGTAGAGAGAGATCCCATGTAAAATAACAGAGAGAGGACGGTTAATTGTGCTCTCACGGGTGAGAGAGACACGATCCTCTGATCATAGTGACAGCACTGGATCACTTGGAGCCCCACTTGACTAATTATTGATTTTAAAAAATACAGTAGTCACACATTGTTTTTTAACTAAATTCCAAAGCTCTTACCTGGTACAGGCTATTATTTTTATTTCAGAATGACGAGAAAGGTTCGATACTCTTTGTGGATCTCCCACTCCTTGCTTCCACGGGTAAGGAGAAAGTCTCCTCACCCCTCTGCTCTCCAACCACAGAGGTCAACTTAAGGAGCTTCCTCGACAGTGCTAGTCAAAGTGCTTTGCAGGCAGGTTTTGACAAGGATTCTGTCATTTCTTTGGTGACTCTGAGTCAGTCTTCTCACACATCTGTAAACATCGACATGATCTTCAATGAATACGAGGTACAGTGGATTCCATCTGCCAGCTTTCCATTTATACGGTATTAATAATCTCTTTATTACAGAAAACTCCTGAATTTAAGCAAGAAGGCAAACCAGAAGAGGCTCAGTCAGGTAGCTGGATAACTTTTAATTCAACAAACCTGTTCCAAAACATATACAATGTTTGATACGATGTTATATCAGGTCCAACAATGGCTCGGAAACGGCATAGCTCATGCAATTCCACCAGTCTGTCTGAGCACGTGGACAGTGACGAAGAAGAGACGGAGGTGGAACCAAGAAAATTCAGCACCAGAATGAAGCCAAGAAAGCTGTTTAAGTCAAACAAGCCATGCTTTAGAAAAAAAGGTCAATATGTTATGTTTAAAATATTTACAAAAAAGCATGAAGTGACCATACACATGATTATATTGCGTAATCATAAAATATATATATTCAATAGATATATTGTGTAATCAAAACCACACTAAATATTTTTTACAATAGAATTAAATGCTTTTATTTGTCATTTATACATTTACACATGGACAGTCAGAGTGCAGGGTCAGGATTAGGGGTCTTGCGTAAGGACCCAACTGCAACGGTGTTGCAGATCCTGGATTTGAATCTATTATTGACCTATGACTCCAATTAGCCTGTCATTTTTTTAAGTTAATTATGTTAACCAAACATAATAATCTGCACATTTAATAATGTGTTCTGTTTATCTAAAATATTTATACAAACATTTATCCATGTTAAGCATTGCATAGAGCTTCATAGCATCCCTACTGAATACTGTGTTCAAATGTCATCAAATGTTAGTGGAAGTGTAGTGTGCACATTGTGTTCATTGTGCACTAAATTACTGTGAGCGCTTTAGGAGGCGCCTTCTGACTAAATGTTACTGTGATTCAGACTCAAGAGAACTCACGAGAGAACATGACAGCAGCTCTGATAATAGGGAAGAAGATAAAGACATGGGTAAGAAAAAGTGTCGAAATAATCTGATTTGAACAAAGTCACTTCACACTTTTAAAGCACACGACTTTCTGCAACTTTTTTGCATGCTATGCAAGCTTTGATTGATTTTCTTACATTGCTACCCCTACTGGTCTGGATAAAATGTGTACTGTCGTAAGGATGGGATGCTGACGGAGTTGTTGATACAATTCCTTATAGTAACTTTTTTGCAAATATAGTTCAATAAAGTTACCACAGTATTAGGGGCATGTAAAGGCTTATATTAGGTTAATGTTTGTTCTTTTAATACAAATATTAAGTGTCTTTGTTTACTCTAAATGACAGTCTAAACAACAGGGATACAATAGTTTATTACACTGCTGTATATAAAATGTATTATAAAAACATAAATGCTTTACTAATTATGTCATACTATTTGTGGATGATTTCACAGTAATAATAATATAATAGAACAAAGTAAACTAGTGTACACATGTAGAGACACCCCCCCCCCCCCCCCCCCCCCCCCCCC
>JAOUQU010379004.1:0-12270 GCA_028566735.1 Ammoglanis amapaensis
TATATATTCAGTTTCAGAGACTTTCAGATTGAGCTGTTCAGGGATTAAAATACTTTAATGCAAATGAGTTGTTGCTGGCCACACCTCACCCATCCCATGTTTACATTAAACGGAGGGGCCACCAGGTGATTGGTGGTTCCAGGGAGGTTTATTTTAATGATTTATAGAAAACAATTGGTGGTTTTCCCTACGATTGGAGTGTTTATGATAGATAGTGAACGATAGAAAAGTGGAAATACTAGAGCGCACAAAAGAGTTTTGCATAATATAATAATATATAATAAGTATAATAATAATAATAATAATAATAATAATAATAATAATAATATGTGCACTTTCAGAAAAAAGCATGACCCTCTCCACTTAATTAGTCAGGGGATTGGAAAATCTTCAAACAGGCTAAACTTCTTCTTTAAGGAGGAACAAAGAGAGAAGAAAACATGATTCCCCAAGGTTACTCAGATTTGTACTTGTTTAATCCACAATTACTTCGAATTTTAAAGCCAGTTACTTTAAACCTTTAAGCCACAGTTACTCGTTTTTAAGCACAAGATTAAAAAGAACATTTTTAAATCAGACTGAAACAAAACGAAAACCTTTCCAAGAGTAAATTCAAGAGTATGGCTGTCATGACTTTATCAAGTTTGAGAGGCAAGTATATAAGGTATAAAAATTTATCAGGAGCTGTGGCTAATAAATATTGTGGAGTGGATCTATGAGTCCTGTCTAAACAAACAAGCCTGAGACAGAACTTAACATTATTGCAAAATCCATTATGTTTATAGCTCAGGGTGTCATGGCAAATATTTGGTTGGTTCTTAACACACAAGCTATCTTAGCATTTAACCCAGAATTTAATTTCCCCTATATATTATATATTCATTACCAATCCATTCGCTGTAAAAGATCAGGTACAGGATTTGTGTAAAGGATTTGTGTTTGCATGTTTTTTTCCCTCACCTGGGTAATGAGTTGTATTGTCTCTGGGATTGTACAAACGCCTCTCTGTCATCTTGTCTCTGCAACTGAATGTCTACAGAAACAGAATGACGTCCTGTCTGATTGTAACCACCAGCGCTGGCCTGAAGAAAACATACCCACAAAAGAATTTTCATTAGAGACACAAGTAAACCTGCTTAAACATCACTAACACCTTTATAATGCTATTTTACTAAAAAGAATTTAACATTAATCCAAAATTCATGGCCTTTCTATTTTGGCCAGTCAGGGTGATATTCTAGTGGGCGGCACGGTAGCTGAGTGGTTAGCACTGTCGCCTCACAGCAAGAAGTTCCGGGTTTGACCCTCAGGTCGAGCTGGAGACTTTCTGTGCTGAGTTTGCATGTTTTCCCCGTGTCAGCCCGGGTTTCCTCCCACAGTCCAAAAACATGCACTAGGTTGATCGGAAATGTGAAATTGTCCAGTAGTCCCACCACTTACTGGTGGTTGTCGTCGTCAGGAAGGGCATCCGGACGGAAAACTCCAAACATTAACGTCCTACCCCAGGAACTGGGAAAACGGACGATAAACAAATAGATAGAGAGAAATAGAGGGTGATATTCTAGTACTTAATATAAAGGTGCCCTTACATATTTTAAAACATGACATTAATGACACCACAGGTAATCACTGGTTAATTTCTGGTTTTGAATCATTTGCTCAGGTTCAGTGTCACTAACCATTGCATGTCTTTGGACTATTTGAGGAAATTGGATCCCCAAGACAAAAGAGTTAACACATTCAAAGTCCGGGATGGAAGCCAGGTCCATCTATGTGAAACTATGTGGTTTCTTAAAGGTTTCCTCAATTGTAACTCATAGCATCATACATCATAGTGAACATACTTGTTCACTAAAATACTTTGTTGATAAATCTTGTGTTCAAGCTAAAATAATAATACAACCCTATCGTTAGTTAACGTATAGACTACCATAATGACTACATCTAAACCAAAACACCCCAAGCCTTCTGTAGAGATGACAAGATGTTTTTCCTTTCGATGAGTTACTTTGACATATTTTCTTATCAGCTAATAACTAGCATGTCCTTACTGCCATCAGCTATGCTGGTGAGCTAGTATTCCTTTTCATGCCAGCTAGTTAAAAAAGCCTTAAATGGGCTCAGATTAACTTGAGATATAATGAGCAACAAAAACCTGCATCATTATAAAAGTATTAGTCTTTCACATGCTCCATGCCAAACCAAAATTCCCCCCATACACATTCCGCACCAATGATCCGCCTCTATGACTAGTTGTTCGGAAAATACTCGTTTCTAAGACGCTAAAATTACCTGGTCATGCACAAAGATCATTCTAATGAGTGGCATTGTTGTTGCGTGGTAACATAATTGTCTGTGCGTATATGGCTGAATGCTGGTTGTGTCACTGATCTCATGTCAGCGCTTTAATAATGTTTAGAAGTAAATAAAAAAACATATCAGAACAAAGCAGGAGAAATGTCCTGTGAATGAAGTCTTTGGCTTTAGCACACAGCTGTAAAAACAGGAGAAACCGAGTCCCTGTGGAGTCTGCACCATTAAAACTAGTGGAAACTAGGCAATTATGTGTGTCTGATAAACAGAGTACAAAGCCTCTTCTCAAAACAATACGCTGGGAATATAAAATGCCACTATTATACTAACTAAAGGCTAGGAAGGTATTTAATTGGATTCGTATAAAATTAAACCACAGCAACTGGACAAAAGAACAAGGGTACCTGAATATGACCTTAAACTTAGTAGGATATGTCAACCCAATTTGCGGTTACAATATCCAATGCCTAGTTTACACTACATGACTTTCTGCATCGTTGGGTCAAGTACAGTTCAAACTACAAGACTGAAACTTTGAATACGGGAGTCTTTTGAGTCGGTGTGTCGTTCACACTACAAAACCAATCGGTGCGTGAGGCCTCTGGCGAGCAGTGACAAGATGCTGAAGGACAGCAAGTCAAAAATTGAATGCTAATATGCATGACTGTCACATGAATAGATATATTCATTGGTTTATGCAATGGCAGCTTGTTGTTGATTTGTACTGCCAGTCAATCGATTTTTTAAAGAGCCACTAATTGAGTACTTCACATGATTTTTGATCACCGAGCAAATTTTGAGTCGCTCCCAATCTGGCAAAACAAGCGCCAATTACTCACCAAGTCAAAATCAGTGTTATAATCATGTAGTGTGAACCAAGCTTTACTTGCACTCCTGCCCTAAATAAAAGCAATGTCCACATCGCCCAGCTGTCAACTGTAGCACCAGAACAAATCCCTGTTTTAAATCTATTCACTCATACTTCTAACAAGTTTTGCATAAAAGTGTTAGAAAAATCTACAAGCATAACATTACGACCACACTCCTAAATTAGTATTGACCCCGGACCCCCTCCTGTTGACAAAACAGCTCTGCAACAGTGATGTACTGTGTATTTTGACACCTTCCTATCAGAACCATTCATTTCTTCAGCGGTTTGAGCAACAGTAGCTTGTCTGTTAGATCAGAACACACAAACTAACCTTCACTCCGCATGTGCATTAATGAACCATCTGACTTCTTTTGACAGATACTGGCCAATCCAAACCAAAAACACCCCACAAGAGCTGCAGTTTTAGAGATTCTCTGACCCATTCATCTAGCCATTGCAAATTGGCACCATGTTTACTTCCTTCACCCATCAATGGTCATGAAGTGCTGACGCCGGTTGTGTAACGAAGACTTAAACATGTGTAACTGTAGATACCATTAAAATAATGATTTACAAAAGAAAACAAATCAACAGCTTTACATACCTTACATATTATATACCTTTACGTATCCCTTACATACGGCCCAGTCTGAATTAAAAGCAATGTCCACATACTTCTGCCTATTTCATGAAGTCCTGCAGCCTAATGATAGTAATCAAGAGCAAGTGTGTAGGAGCGAATTATCCTAATTTTTCAGTGTACA
Organism: Ammoglanis amapaensis; assembly: GCA_028566735.1. Lineage (NCBI taxonomy): Eukaryota > Metazoa > Chordata > Actinopteri > Siluriformes > Trichomycteridae > Ammoglanis > Ammoglanis amapaensis. The sequence continues at coordinate 3,949 of JAOUQU010379004.1, forward strand.
AGTCTGTGTTTCTGTTTTTGGTCAGTCACCAGAGACGATGCCATGTGGATGTTTTCTGATCCACGCCTTCGGGGAGTGATCAGTTGGAGTGCTTAACCGTATTATCCAGCACACAATCTGATTATTCATTCTCCATGTGAAATACGATGCTCTATAAAACCAGGGTATATCCCCAAATCGCTTTAAATGTGCTCACATGCTTCTTCTCATTCTTAAAGCAAAGTAAAGAATGCCAGAACACCACCCTAACTCAAAATTCTTATTTCTTTTAAAATAACACAAATACAACCAGCTCCATCTGTTTAAACAAACCTCACTATTTACACACAAAAAAAGATAATTGTGTAAAGAGTTTGCAGTTATACAAAACAGTGAGGCATAGAAGAGACAGGAAACATATCTCCAAATGGTAGATAATAGTCATCATTACCATGCAAGATGACCCGTAGTCTTTTATATCAAAGCTGGGTCAGTTAGCTGGGTGGATGAAGATCATGACCTACACATAAACCAACTCCTCATAGAACTATGTTGAGTTCTATACAAACAAAGCTTTCCAGAAACCCCTTTGATTCATGCTAACACATGGAAATGATTCGTTCTCAATGGCAGCTAGAAAAGTACGATTTCCTAAACAATAATTCTGGGTTAGGAATTCCCTATGTATATATAAAGATATAATATTGAAGATTGTGCAAAGGTGGTATGTGGATTAAAAGGGAAGCACTGTCCCCTCACAGCATAAAGCAAAAAGGTCTGTGCCATAATGGTTCATGTTCCAAATCTTTGGTTTCAACTCCCAGTTCTGTACGATGATGGCTTTTAAGAGGACTGAACAACTCCTGGTCTGGACCTATACCTATTCCAGTAGTTGACTGAGTGCATTCCAGTAGATGACATCGTTCTATTTTTCAGCCCATGAACCTGCCCCCCTGGTAAAGTATCGGGCAAGAGAAACCAAAATCAATGGTAATAAAAGAGTGAAAGTAAACAAGAATAATAAAGTGTCTGGAAGAGAAAAGGAAGTTTAAGAAGGATAAGCTGAATTGAGGACCATAGAGAGCTCATTTGGTGTTAACATTTGCCTAAAGCTTCCCACAGGCTCAGTTGAACCAATGTATTAAGTACAAGATGACTTAGTTAGCGCCATGTCCATATTGAAAGCTTTAGCTCAGCCCTGAGTCAGTCTGTGTGTATGGTACTCTCTGTACAAGTATCTAAACTAAAACTAAGATACCCAACAAAATATTACATAAATGAAATAAAACATCTGGATATTCATAACATAACTTTTTAAACAAACATCTGTGGTAATCGTATACGAACAGTTATTCTAGACACATTTATTACTCTTTGTTAGCTTTATTTGTGAACCACAACTAATTTAAAAGAGGAGAAAATGTGGAAAAGGTTTGTGGGTGAAACAATGAACTATGTGTATTAAAAAGCTAAACTCGTGAAGAATTAATACAGACAGTTAGGGTGTGTATTTTTTTTCAAGGCAATATGTCTTGCATCTTGGGTGTCATTATATTGGACTCAAGAAGCTGAAAGGTCACATTAAAAAAAGACATGAAAGTTGAGTTCTTGGAGTCTGCTTTACTTCGTGGCCGCTTTTCAAAAGCAACATATTATAACTTAAAATGTCAAGTGAATTTAAAATAAATGTAACAATGACAAGACCTTAGTTTCATATATGCCAATTGCCCTGTGCTGAATGGTTGCTTCTTCCCCATCTTCCCTATCAGAAGGAAAATATTTTTAGGCTGCCTTTTTAATTAATGTATATAGAGAAAGGTTAATAGAAATAATATCTTTCGTCATCATGCTCTCATGTACCTGAACAGCTTTTGAATAAGCCGCAACATGTGCACTTGAGTTACAATGAAGCGTTCTACATGTATTATGCTTCGCTGGCAAAATTTGGAGGTTTGAATCACAGCAGTGTTATGAGTTGATATGATTGACTGTCAGGGAATGGTGGAATCCTGTAAAGGATTAGTGCCTTTTCAAGTACCAGGGCTGCCACTACCCAAATTCTATTTTGTTTGTGGTTTGACTTTTTCGCTTGGATAGAAAGTGATAAATATCCAGTGAATAGCACATTGTCTTGTTATGACAGTTTTGTGATGGCAGCCTCTTATGTTTTTTGCTTCGACAGTAAAACATTAAGGTCGTATTTTACAATCTTTTAGTCTGCCTACAGCTATTAAACTGCTGCAGAACAACATACAAGCAGCTAAAACACAACCTAACCCTTACTGAATTGATGTCAACCACAAATCTACTTATTCCTAAAGCATCTGTGTGGGGTTTACAGGTGAGATCTTTTAGGTTGAGTGTTATTTCAGCACTTTAATAGAATGCTAAATGGAAAAAAGCCTTAAATTACACAAATAACATACCTCTCTAAGGTTATTTGGCAGGTCCGTTTAAAGATGAAATAACTGTTTATGATGGGTATTAATATTTAACATGCTTCTGAAATTACTAAGCTGTTCACACACCACCTGTTTAAATACATTTCTGTTTAACACAACATAACCGAGCGGTGCTCAGATTCACTGAATCTCTGGCCTGTTACATAACCAGAGACACTAAAGTGGTGCACATTACAATCTGAAAGCTGTACCGCTGCCCAAGCTTCTAAAAAAACAAGAATCAAAAGCTAATCTTTACTTTCAGCAAATACAACTTGTCACCTGAAACCCAGTTCCCTCGAAACAAGTCGAGAGAGCCCTAGTCACCAATAAAACACCGCTCGGGGGAGAACTCTGATTTTATTACCTGGATTTTATTACTGTTCCACTGATACCTGAAACTACTCATACAGGCATCTTGCATCTACAATTTACTCATACATTCACAATCTCTTAGTTCTTTTTAGTGTGTGTGTAGCTTTACAATAGGTGTGGCTTTCATTTATGTGTATAGCCTACATGTATTTTTGGAAGCTTAAAACGATTAGGAAAAAAAAAAAATATATATATATATGGCCAAACATACGTATGTGCTCTAAGTGCTCCATGTTTTCCATAACTTTTTAGATCTTGTGCTATAGGAATTCAGGTAGGATAACATTTCAGATAAGAACAATAAGATTAAAGTCGAAAAAATGGAACATTTCTGATCAGGTCAGATCAATGAACTGACCCTTAATTTATCAAATACTTCTATTCTTAAAAAATAATTAGATTGTCATCCCTAAAATCACTCACACTTTACCAGACAGGAAGCCAGTGGACATATCGCTGTGTCTGATCCAAGCTATTACAGCGCAAAGATACACAGCTATGTGACCTCTGCTCCCCGAGCTCAAGTTCCCAGCCCTCTGAGTGGTGTATATTGTTTTAACTCTGAGATAACATTAAAAATTATGTCTAACCTTTAACCTGAGAATATAAATGAGGAGGAAAAACAAGGGCATAGTGTTAACAGATAAACCCATCAGTGTAAGGCCGATGAATAAATGGAACTCTGGACATTTGTAAATATTGTAGGAATAGCCATGTAAGGAAAAGGCTGGTGCAAAGTCTAATGCAAAGCCCAATTAAAGCAGGGATAATAATGTAAAGAACATACAAATAATTTTTTTATTTATTTACCAGAACGTATGTAGAGTGTAATGTAGGCAAGCGAAAAAAAAGTTAATATTTAAATCATGTTTGAAATAATAAATGAGTATGAGCATCAATTAAGCAGCTGGCATTTACCTTCCAATACAAGCAGTCAGGTGTCCTTAGTGCTCTAAGACTGATCAAAACCACTTCTAGTGCCTAGATCATGTAGGCAAGCGAAAGATCATAAGATCATGGTACTTCCTAAGTGTCACCCAGCAAGATATCATTAGGAATTACTGTTAAAATTAGATTTTTCACAAAGAACTGGATAGGGCGGCACAGTGGCTGAGTGGTTAGCACTGTCACCTCACAGCGTCCCGGGTTCGATCCCCGGGTCGGGCTGGGGACCTTCTGTGTGGAGTTTGCATGCTCTCCCCGTGTCAGAGTGGGTTTCCTCCAGGTACTCTGGTTTCCTCCCACAGTTCAAAAACATGCACTAGGTTGATCGGAAATGTGGAATTGTCCAATTGTCTCAAGTTCCCACCACTTACTGGTGGTTGTCATCAGGAAGGGCATCCAGACGGAAAACTCTGCTCCAAAACATTAACGTCCTACCCCAGGAACTGGGAAAACGGACGATAAATGAATAAATAGAGAGAGAGACAAAGAACTGAATTCAGTACTGAAATAATTGTTACAACCCATAACATTAAATGCATTAAACAGTTACTGGTCAATATTTGTCATCACCCGTCACCAACTGACTGATTTCACTGCTTACTAAGTCAAGTCCATCTGCACCAGAGTGAAAACAACCCAGATCACACAGTACACAGGTTCACGTGTACATTGATCATAACTACGTCCCAATATTACTAAAAAAGCTGAAGAGATCTGAAGAAAAAAAAACAGAGAGCTTGAATTTCTGTAGGTTAAAGTATAGGATTAGTAATCAGAAAGTCATTGGTTCAAGCTCCCAGCTTGTGATGCATCGTGTAAATCACTCAGGATAAAAGTGTCTGCAGTTACTAAAAATGTAAATTTAGGTAGCCAGTTGTGAATACTTATCATAGTAAGACACTGGTAACCTTTGCATTGAGGTTAAGCCCCAAATAATGGTTTCATTTGAACTTTATCACATTTGATTAGGGTGGAAAGATGACACAGGATTAAGAGTTTGTGCCTAAAAGCTATTAGGTCTCAGGTTCTACCTTGAGCTTTGGCTAATTGTGTCATAGTGAGCTGTTTCTGTCAACCTAGTAATCCCCCCACCCCACCCAATTCAATGTGTATTAACCCCTCTTGTACTTGTGGTTTCCAGGGTGGGCTTTAGCTGAAAAAGAATTCAGCTAGCCAGCACACATCTGCAAGATGTCACATATTCACATTTACATCATTTAGCAGACGCCTTTATGTCAAGACAACTTTATATATACAGCGCTTTTTACAATAGACATTGTCTCAAAGCAACTTTACAAAATACAGGACAAACAGAAACAGAAAACGATGTTGAGCAAGATGAGGGCGACTGTGGCAAGGAAAAACTCCCTGAAAAGTACAGAAAGAAATCGTGAGAGCAACCAGACTTAACAGGGCCCATCCTTCTTTGGTCGTCTTTGTATGCAGCAATATTGGAACTGCTCTCGACTTCAGTCCATAATCCTTTATCCAAAGTGACTTCCAGTAGTTACAGAGGAATGAAAGCAGTAGTTAAAAGACACGCCAATGGGCCCAATAGCAGCAACCAAGGAATAGTGAGATTTCATCTAGCATCCTTTGGATTACCAGCCTTGTTCCCTAGCCGCTAAGCTACAGCTGGCATATGTTTACATTATTTTACATTGTTTGCTTGCACAGAAACAAACAAATTAGGTAATGCTACACTTATTATTATTATAACTCTCGAAATCATTCAAAATATCAGAGTAACAGACAATAGCCCATAACCTCAAATATTAGTTGTTATTGTGCAAAAGTTATTTAAAAATTACACAGAATGTATACACTATAGAGTATGCATCAGTGCTATTTATATTCACACCGGTCAGTGTCCCTCGTGGCTACTGGACGTCCATCTGTTGCAACACGATCACTAACAAAAGCATGTGAAGATTTTACAACTAGGGTGCCAGATGTTCTCCAGCTTGTTTCCCAACAGCGTGCGCCGTGGAAGTTAATGAAAGGCCTCAATGGCTAAACCGAAGTCCATTTTTACTGCTGATCCAATGAAATGAAATCTCATGCCCGTAGGTCATGAGCATAACCGCATACTGGCACAAATTCGAATGGATCAATGAGCTTGGCAATCAGATGGTTCTCACTCACCCATGGCTGTTGCTTGAGGCTGTAGGTACGGCGATGGTCATCAGGCTGCTCTTCGTGCCTGGTCTGTTGGAACTCTTGCTTCAGTCGATGTATCCGGTCGTGGTTGCTAGGCGCCAGCCTGTTGCTATGAGAGTGGAAAGAAAAGAAGAAAAAGACAGTCATACATCCTCGTCTGTACAAGCGCTAATGGCATCAGCTGCTTAGACATTAACCTGAGAAGAGTGAGAGACAGACAAACTGATCAATACAGGGAGTGGATCACACAGACAATAAAGGCGATTATCTACTCAATGCTTCTTGCTCTCAGGTGTATTAGAACAAAAGGTTTCAGCTTTTCAGGTTTTTTTCCCTCAAAAAAGAAAAAAAAAACATAGTGGGGGTGGGAAAAAAAAGAATACCTAAAATTAAATAAAAACATGTTCCAAAAACAGGTGCCAATTATTAATTTGTCAGCTTATGCTTGCCACTTTGTTTATAAAGCTACAAGGATGTAAAGTTATAAAGTTAAATGTAGACTTCAGCTAGTCTTGGTACTATAAACCATATCACAACACAAATTATAACACACACACCACATATTTCCAATAAGTCTCATTTGAAAAAAAACTGTAGCTCTTACAAATCCTCATTACTAGTGTTAGCATATCCTAATTCCTTACAACTGTCCTCAGAACTTCTTCTTTGGTCTAAAATATGTGTACACAGACCATTTGTGTTTGCAAAATACAGCCTGTCCCAAGAACATCCCGGGGGTAGAATGTCTCACTAAAAAAAGTCCCTAGTGACCCATGGTAAATGATGCATATGGCTCCCTTCAGCAGGCAGTAAGCCATCTTCCAGCTTCATCCGTTAGTTTGCGTCAGTTTCATTAGAAGCTGCAAAAGTACCTGCCAATAAGAATCAACACACTTTCCTCTGTAATCAAGCACTACTTTTTAATTTGCACCCACATGAAATGGCCGTCACACACAATTTACACTAGCTAGTGAAATAAGTCATCCTGATTTATGGTGAGTAAAAGAGAAATAAAAAAGGGCAGAACCAAGAGAAAAGAGAGATACAGAAAAAGGAAAACCCAAGTCATTTGAATTAATCATTTAATGATAAATATAAATTAATAATAAAAACAACAATACAATCTTAAAATTAAAGTTTTAATAAAACATTTTCGATAGGCCCAGACAGGCACATGATCAAATAGGGAGAAAGATAAATATGGTCATTATTAAAGATAATAAAAGACTTTCTGTGTCATGGATGGATAGATGGCTGGGTAACAGGCGACTGAGACAGACGAGAGAAAAATGACAAAGGATGTGGCCTGGGTGAGAAGCTGCCCTTACTGCTGATGGCTTATTTAAACGTCGGAGCCATCGTGTGTAAATGTGCCCATAATTGTAGATTGCACTGAGAAGCAGCCGCTGATGATAATGGCCGCTCACACGTACTTGCCAATCAGGCTTCATTAAAACACAGCTAAATCACTTCCCATAAAAACCCAATGGACCTGAATGAGAACCGCTCAGACATCAGGGTGGAACATCTCAGCTCTGTTGTTCTACGCTGCCATTAAAATCAATTGTATTATCCATAGGCCATTTAATTTCCCATCCTTATATGCATACATCATTGAGGAAAAGCTAAATTGTGTTTGTATGGCAGTAGACCCAGGGTCAATAAATTTAATGGGTTGTTGGTTTCGATGGGGAGGTCTTTATCTCTGGTCCATATGAATGTGTCCATGTGAGTCACTAACTCTGAATACAACCCCTAGCATATTGGGAACTAGTGAAGCTACTCTTTTTATTCGGTGACACTGCACACCTACCCCATCAACATCTTCTTATGTATAAAACTCATTTTATCTAGTGAGGATCTCTTTCTGTCAGGATCTTAGAATAATTTAAATGGGACACATTATACAATAGTTTAAATAAGTTTGAACAGGTCTACATTTTGACATTTTCCATACTGGTCACACTGGTTCACTAACATTTCCACCTGCTTTGGTCACTGAGCAAACAACTTTATCCAAAGAGACTTATAATTACAATCTCTAGCCCAGAACCATAACTACTAAGCCATGACTGTCCCCTATTTGTTTGTCAGGTGTCCAAACCCATAAAAATGTAATATTTTAAATGAGAATTGTCCCTTGAGATCCTGGGGAATCCATATACCACTAAATGTCAATTTCTCTGGATTTTCATCTACAAGTCCCGACTTTTTCATTTGAAATGACATTTAATGATGAGTCTTTGACAATCACAGGCCATAATAATCTTTTCCAACCTCAACATTTGTTTGGCAGTATGCCTGTACTCAATGTCATACAACACATACACTAGTAAGCATAAGAGTGATACCGTGTTTCCCCGAATATAAGACAGCGTCTTACTTTCTTTTTATCCCCAAAAGCCCCACTATGTCTTATTTT
>JAOUQU010379114.1:0-22671 GCA_028566735.1 Ammoglanis amapaensis
TTTTAACGCGTTAAAATCTTTGTAATTAATTAATCGAAATTAACGCGTTAAAGTCCCGGCCCTAATATATATATATACACACACACACACACACACACACACACACACACTGATGAGTAAATTTTTGACTCACCCTGTACAATAATTGATGAATTTTAGTTTGACTTAACTACCCAATCAATCAATCAAACAAACAGTCATGCACGCACACACAAACAGTTTGAAGCAAATATTAAGCATTTATTTTGTAAACTTTGTCTTGATGTCACTCATGCAGGGATGGCATGGTTGTGCTGTGATGCTCGGCGACAGGTCCGAATGCAGGCTCTCACATACCTACAAAGGGCACTTCTCGTACATGATTTGCAAACACTGGACCCTGCGGAGTGGGAGTCTTGCTTCAACAAGGTGAGACGATCCTATGCGACAGCGTGGATAAAACGCTAAACTGATCCTGACACACAGATCCTGACACACTGTCCTCCTCAGGTTCTGTTTCCACTGCTGACTAAGCTGTTAGATAATATCAGCCCTGCCGATGTTGGCGGTATGGAGGAGACCAGGATGAGAGCCTGCACACTACTCTCCAAGGTCTGATTCATATTGTACTATTTAAGCATTTAAGTCTAAAATCTACACTTTCTTTTAACTCTGTTAACAATCAGGATTTATTTAACAGATGGAAAGCATACCTTAAGGTTTGCATAGGCTTATAAAGGACAAGGATTGAGGATTTTAGTGAATTATTTCTGTATTAGTGATTGTTCTTTGTCTGAGTTTGTCTGTTTTTGGTCTGCATAGTGGTTTAGTAGGCAGTGCTCTTGCCTCACAGCGAGAAGGTCCTGATTTTAATTCTGATCTAGAGCACGATGAATCCTTTCTGTATGTAACTCCTTTTCCCCATAAAGTCGTGGATCACTCGTGGATACAACAGATTGTAGTGCTGGTCACCTAATGGGGTCAGTTAAAAGACAAAAGAATAGGTAATCGTTATTACAGAGGATTTAGGCATTCAGGAGGTTAAGTGGTGGTGTTTTTTACTTGGAATAAGGGTTCAGCAGAGCTATCAACCAGGCAATATGGATTTTAATGACTTTGGGGTATTGGTCAGGATTATAGCTTAGCTTTCAATAGGTAAATCATTCACTGCAGAGTTTGTTTGTTGACAATTCCCCATGTCCTAGTTCCTTCTCAGTTATAGAATGTTGTACATCATATATAGTTGGGTTGCATTTCATTGCTATGAAGAACAATTCCAGTAGAGGTTTTGGAAAGACATTCACCGCTCTCTGTAATATGTGCTTCTCAGGTGTTCCTCCAGCATCTCTCTCCACTGCTATCATTGCCTACATTCGCTGCTCTTTGGCTCACTATCCTAGACTTCATGGACAAGTACATGCACGCTGGATCCAGCGATCTTCTGGTAGGTGTTTTAATCATTTAAAAAATTAATATTTGTACTTACCTGTCCATATGTCAGTCTGATGTATAGTGGATGTAAAACACACTTCTCTGTATCGCCTCATGCATGGTGAGCATAAATCCAGCAGCCGAACGGTGAATCTTCCACTATCTGAGGCAGTTATTACATCACATTACAGTCAAAATTGCAAATTTATTTTCTGACAATAATTTTTAACAATTTACTGAAAACAGATGGATGTTTGGATTTAGTGTTTTATAAGAACAGTAGAGACCCAAATAGAAATGTAAAAAATATGTGCCTTTTGAAATAACATATAATGAAAGATGTCATGAAAAAGTATTTCAGTGCACATATCAGCAAGGGAATACATGTTGTTAAGGAAATTAATATTTTACTTGTATAAGATGTTATTGTTGTTTTAGACTCATATACTAGCGCATTGTGTACCCAAAAATAAGTCTAAGCTCCCTTTAGTTGAGGAAGAATTATGCCCACGTCCGTGTCCTCCCGTAACAAAGATAAACAGCTGGTTGTCCATACTCAAAGAGCAAATTCCTTTCTCAAGACTTTTTATCGAAACTAGCTCTGACTAGGTTCAGCTACAACCTTGCCCTCAGGGGTATAAATTAATTATGGCGATTGTGGACTTCAGACTTTCTCTTGTCTCATCTGTGTGGGACTACTTTTGATTCCTATGTGGATTCTTTACTCTTTTTCATAATAATTATACGCTTTTGTTATAATATTTTACAAGTTGTGTCTTGTGCAATTTTTTTCCACAACAATGTTCACATTCATATAGTAAGTAAAGAAACCAGCTGACATGGGTGTTTCAAGATTTGCCATCTTCGATGACTCAATTTATCAAATAAATTAGATAATTATTGTTCTTTTTTTCCGAGATAACTTTCAGTACATAGTGAGCTAATTGTTTACTTCATACTCAATGCAGTGTACATACCAGACGTTGCATTCGAACGAACTACTTACCAATGTTTATTCTTCTCCGTAGTTTGAAGCGATCCCCGAGTCTTTGAAAAACATGCTGCTGGTGATGGACACAGCTGGAATATTTCATAGTGCTGATTCGCGTACAGGCTACTCAGACCTGTGGGAGATTACCTGGGAGAGGATCGATTGTTTTCTGCCTCGTCTCAAAGAGGAGCTCTTCAAACAAGCAGTGATGCCTGGTAAGACAACATACGGATTTATTCAAATCACTCTAACAACCTCAGTAACAAGTCTGACTGACACTAGGTGCAAGTTTCATTTATTATTGCTGTGTCCTGTGTGTTTGTAGAGCCGGTACCTAGTGTCCCTGTAGAACCTGCAAATCCTTCCATTTCCATTTCTACACCCACCCCGCCCGTGCCATCTTCTGTGCCAGTGCCAGCTGCTCCTACCGAGCCAAAGACCCCAAGCAGACCAGCGTCACCCCAGGACCTGCCATCACCCAGTGCCAATGGTGAGCTTTTAACCATTTATACAACGTTAGGCAATGCCTTGCTATAACGGTTATAACTTTAAACTTTTAAAAACTTTATTGTTGACAATGCTTCAAATTCAAATTACCCTGCATTGTCTTGCAATTCTATTTTTTGAGGATTATGAATGAGGATGGGAGGAATATATATTTATGTTTTTGCAGGTACTTTTATACAAATTTACTTAATATTGAATAGACCTAATCGTTCTTTCACAGTACTATAAAGATGTGAAGGTGATGTGAAGGCACTCAAAGGGGGGGATGTAAAGGGTGGAAGGGTCATTTCAATCTCTGTGCATAATATAAACTTGTTAGAACTAAACTTTGTGAACACATGAAATGTGTGTAATGAACAAATATTGTGTCTCTGTGATGAATGTATCAAAAATGTAAAACGTCAAATCTAACAAGCATCCCTCCTCCAAACCATACAGGTGACCGATCATCTCCAGTGCCCTCCACCCCTGCGATGCTCACTCCGGTGAAGAACTGCTCAGAGTCCCTGTCTCCTCTCAGCCAGTCCCCTCTAATCCTCCAGCCCTTAGCCTCTCCACTGCAGGTGGGCGTTCCTCCTATGTCTCTGCCTATCATTCTCAATCCCGCCCTCATCGAAGCCACGTCACCTGTACCTCTGCTTCCAACACCACGTCCGATTGACCCTGTTGACCTGTCTGAGGTCAAATAGAATATGCCAGTCCCTTTATTCAGAAGAACCACGAGGGCAAAGAGGAAGCCCTTACACAGCTGTTCTTTTACTTAACATCATCTACCTGCCTCAAAATTAAACGAGGCTTGGACTTTGCAAGCCGAATTGCAGCATCAAGTGGGAAGAAAGTGGACTCGACATGCTCCTTATTTCCTGAAATGAACATGCTTACACTAAGGTATATTACAGCCAGTGCTGATGATCCTTCAGTAATCCAGTTTGCACAGATATTATTTATTTTGATTAAGAATGCAGCACTGGAATATGATGGACAGAAACACAACGCAATGCAGGCGGACACATTCAGGATTATGTTTTTTGTCCGGTTGGTCAGACGTCATACTCTAAGATAAATACATAGTAATTTATTTGCTCTAGGTTTAACATAATGTGTACTTACTTGTACAGCCGTCATTTTGCCATTCAAATCAGCAGCAACATTTAAATAGCATGCACTAGTCTAAAGCGAGAATTTTTGACAGCTTATTGGTGGATGTTTGGCTGTTATAGTAGCTTTCAGCTAGCTCACCAGATTGACCATATTTGATTTCAGGATAAACAATAATTTAACATTTTTTGACCCTTTTTAACCATGCAGTGAAGCAAAAACACCCATAGTGGTCTCTAGGGTACTACGCAACACTGAAAGCATTGGATATTATAACATGGACTACAGTTTTACAAAATGTAAATTCCAAAATGGTGACGACTTCTGTTTTTTTATATTCACTATTTAGCAATCAAAGTCTGGTTTGAAAGAGTAACGGCTAATAGCTGTCTCTTAAAAAACCTTAATGTGCTCATCATCTATTCAAAAGCAGCTCAGAGTGGCAGATGTGACCCTGGAGTATATATACATATAATATAGGGCTCTTTTTGTATGCATACTTCAGGTAAATCATTTTAAATAGATTCTTGCTCTGGTTAGGACCCATGGTGATGCCAACAGCCCTAAAACGCCACTCCTGGTCTCCAGTGCGGTGTTCTGTTTGTGCTACCCATGTTTCCATCAAATTTCAAAATAAAGTTTAATTCAGTGCCCACTGATATTCTTACTACAGTTTGACAGCTACAGGATTTCTTCGGCAGTCCTGGACTAGTATTCAGAAGGTCTGCTTCCACCTGTGCCAAATGTCTGCTTATGGACCCTTGAGAAAGGCCCGAGTTGTTCATTCTGTGTACTGTAATTCTAATGTAAGTAGATTTGGATAAAGGCTTCTGCTAAATACAAAAAATGTCAAATGTCTGACAAACTACCAAACTATACCAATACGCTTAAGTGTAAAGTCCAGTTTACCTTCTGTCTTATGTCATCAGCTCATATGAAATATAAATGACCATTGGCAAGGTTGCTGCTGCTGTGAATGCAGTGTCCGGATTACATTCTGTCAGATTTGTAAAACATAAATGTTTTATACTTCTGACAGATTCTAACTCATGTTTACATATCTGGTTTCTAAGTTTATTTTTTTACATTCATAGCAAGTGCACAAATCAGTTTGAACCGGTTGAAAAGCTTGTCCAACATTCAGTTATTTATTAAACCACGATCAGAGAATTTAAACACTCACCGTAAACCTTACCCAATCAGAGTGGTGAGTTTTATGGTTGTTGGAGCCTATAATCAGTTCGGACGCTTAAAAGAACTGACCCTGGCATGTTTTTCCCGATTGTGGGAGGACACCGGAGCTCCCATAGGAAACCCACACAGACACACAGAGTGCACGCAAACACCACACAGAGACTCGACCATCTCACCTGGGGATTCTTGCTTTGAGGTCACTGTGTTACCCACTTGGTTACCATGCGGCAGTACACACAGTCAGGTAATACACCGTTAGAGATTAAATCTTAATCTTACACTGGGGCAGACCAGCTAACTGGTCATTTATCCCACACATTCCTGAATTCTTATAAAGAATAGACAGAGTCAATCTTTAACAAATAATCTTGATCTCCGGTTTAATCTTAAATCTTTCTAGTTGTGATGTCTTACAGAGGTTGTCAACTGGGTACAGTTAAGACACATGCTTAAGCTCCTATTTTTTATTATGATCGTGTCATTTAGGGTTTAAGTTTTGGGCTAATCAGCCAATTTTGCTCGATTTGAATCTTGATGAAAGGAAATTCTCATTAGAGATTATATAAAAAAAAAATCAACTGACAGGACAGAATTACATGAGTAATGGGAGATTCATTATTTAGTACACATTCTTTTCAAAAAGCTTTGGACTCAAAGGTCCCCGGAACAAGTTCTTCTCAAATGAAACATTGTCCTGGGATCATAACTATACAAAGCCACTGATAACTGCGCTCCAGAGTGTTGCATTTTTTTTACTTCACTACACAACGATTGGACCTAGACAAAGTTTAGCATTCCTAGAACCGAAAAGACATACAGTATGTACTGAGACCATCTACTGAGAAGTATAACATCATTTTTAAAATGTTTGCTGTAGAACTAAGCACCAGATTGAAGCAGACTGTCCAACAGATGGCAATATAGAGATAAATTCCTTTTCCAATCCAACAGGTGGCAGTAAAGAGATGGATTTGTTTTCTTTTCCATCATGTGCTCTTGTTCTGTCATTTCATCATTAACAATTACACGCAAATATGTATATATAAATGAAATGTACTTTTTACAATCTAATAAATATATGGTAACCAAGCATGTGTACTGTTAATGGAAATGTATTCACACTACGCTAACTTCCGATTGGATATGTAGGGTGGCAAGTGAACAGTTCATTCTCAGTTTGATGTTAAAAGGAGCTGAACTTTAGCTAACTAATTAGCCAAACTGTGATGCTAGAGGCCAGAGCTTCTCTAAAAATGCAGCTATTGTGGGGTGTACCTAATCTGCAGGGGTCAGTGTCGATAAAAGAGATAAAACCTCAAGGTCATGGGCCGTCAAGGCTCACGTCTGGTCTGATTTAATATACAAGCTCAAATTGCTGAGGAGGTTCTTGCTGGTTTTGAAGATTGTCAGAACAAACGGTCTTATTTTGTTTTTCATAGAGAGATGTAAAGCTGCAGACCAGTCAGTTCGAACAATGGTCATAATGTTATGCCTGGTTGTCATTCTAACAAGAACTTTACTGTAAGGGAAGGAAATCAGTGCAACAATGATATTTGCACGGTTAATTATTGGGACTGGCTGCTCACAAATGATTATTTAATTATTCACATTTACAAATGCAAGCTGCATGTTCTCTGCTTGGCAAATTATGTACAATTTCAATATTCTAAAACCAAAAAGAAGAAAAAAAGCTATAACATGAACACTAATCCTATTTGTTTATAGTTTTGGTTGTTTGCTTGGACATCTAGTTCTCCTGCCAGTCTTGTTAGCCATTTTTATATGGACACTAATAGACCAGTGTTTCATTCTTTCACCTCACGAACATTTAAGAACATTAATATTGATTTCTTTTAGTTTAAATCATTCTAGTGTTATGTGACCAGTACAACTTACTTAAAGTTGAGCAGATGAGGAAAAACTGGCCAAAAAATGGCCGCTGTGGCCATTATCTTATTAAGTCGGCATGATGCTACCTGGCTGATGCCCTGTTAAAAAATCAATACATTCCACAGTTCTTTAAATGATAAACATTTCTTCATTGGAAGCATTTTTCTCCCATTAATCTGCATAATAATTAATTTTACATCATCAAACCCTGATTCATCCCACAATGATCAAATCCATAGCTTGTTCAAACTGCATGTTTGGCCACTGTGGATTAAAATGTGACCCCAACTCAACCACAGATTTTTTTTTTTATTATAACCAAATCCTGTGCTACAAACACATGATTCTCTACAGAAACGAGTCTGGTGTAAAACATCTGCTTTTATTTCAAATCAAAGAGAATCACTTTTTTTTCCTTTAGTAAACTAACCGTATCAGAAACTACACAGAAACTCTAGCTGAAAAACAGTGACCAAAGACTTTGTACAACATGGAATGTAAAAACAAGAGCAGTCTAAAAAATGCCAATAAATCAAATGAATGTCTAAAATGGGTGCTATAAAGATAACAGTGTAACATAAATGCATACAGCACTTCACTCACATACATAAACCGTTTTTATACACTTTCTGTATCTTCTGAATCCCAGATATCTACAACATCTTTAATCAACACGACACGTCATCTGGAAAACCGACAGAAACCCTGTGGTTAGCCTGGATGCTAATGGCAGACGGGGAAAAGTTGGTTTTATTTTATGGTAAATTTTTTAAAGGTAAACTTGTATATTTCATTTTCATTACACGTGCCATTTTATTTCACGAAAACCGGACACCTAATTTCGATGTAATAAATCTGAAATAGATCAGTTTTACATAATACGATCTTTTTAAAATTCACCTTATTTGGATTGATCCTGATGAAGCAGATTAGCATCCAGGCTAAGCAACCTACCAACAAATCAGCCGACCGCTGGATCATCATTTGCCATCCATCTTGGCCATTTCCTGCAAATAAATCCCAATGCTCTCACTGTCAAACAGTACAAAGTAAATGTTCTTCAGCGAGGACGTGGTTGCTGAAACAAAATGGTTTGAAATGGCCTTCAGTATCAGCTGTGCTGCCGTCTGCTTTGGAAATCCATTTCTAAAAAAAAATAATTGAGAAGGTTTAGAATTTGTAAATAAATGCAATTACAACGCATTAAAAACATTCCAAATGAATCCATGTTCCATTTAAACAGAGAGTGTCTGAGTGGCTAACACTCGCCTCAAAGCAAGAATGTCCGGGGTTTGATCCCTGGGTGGAGTTTGTACGTTCTAATTTTTGGTGGGGTTACTGTTTCCTGTAAAGGCGCTCCAGTTTCCTCACACAGTCCAAATACATGCAGCTAAGCTTATTGGCTGTTTGTCGTAAGGTTGTTGGTTCGATTCTGAGAGTCAACAGGTCACAACTGAAGTGCCCATGGGCAAGGGGCCATAACCTGACTTGCTCCATAGACGCCATGGCTAGGACTACCTGGACGTCTGCACACTGCTGCCCCTAGTGTGTGTTTGTCTCACTACACGAATTGGGTTAAATGAAGAGGAATAATTTAACTGTGTGTAAAAAGCACACTTCTAAAAGTGTTAAACATGAGTGTACAATCTGAATAAACATCAGAGAGAACTGGCATTATATGTAACATCAGCTTGACATTACTGGTGCTATACAGTCAATTTTCCAAATCCTTAAAACAGGGACTTCTTTTATTAGGGATTGAACCCAAATCTTTCACTTGAATCATTTATAAAAAAAAAATTATAATTACTGTAAAATGATTGTAGTGTGTGGTTGAAATGTGAAGACACTAAATGATTGGGCCGACCTTCCAGCGGGCAGAGAGGGGAAGGCGACGGATTTGAGCTTCTTCTCTTCTGCAGCAGAAAGACAGTTCTTTACCGTCCTTTCCAGCTGATCCTCACATTTTTCAGACCCCCACTGAGGAACGTTGCAGTGGATGATGAAACGTGCTGCCATCCCACTGGCCTGGCTAACTGCCACTGACAAAACAAAAACCCCCACTGTTAAACAGGTTGCAGCATCACATGCTAGGAAGAATGTTACAGAATACAAATATTTATTTATATATATATATTTTTAATATTTTTATTAAGAAACACAGTAGTAGGCAAATACAACAACAGAAAGATCACTTGGTAACATTCGTGAACATGCGTCTCAATTTTTTCTTTTTTAACAACAAAAAGAAGAAAACGAAGCACACACACATACGCGCACAAATAAACATCCTTAAAAACAAACAAACAAACCAAAAATAAATAAATAATTGAAATAATATAAAAATAAAGGGTGGGGTGGGTGCTCAATCAGTAGGTAGAGAGGACAATGAAGAAATGTATGAAAGGAAAGGGCGCCATTTGGTATTTAATTGATTAACACGGCCTTTAGAGGTAGCCATAATCTTTTCCATTTTTTGTGCCTGTAAAAGGTCTCTAAGCCAGATTGAAATTAGAGGAGGTTTGGGAGATTTCCATAGACGTAAGATACAACGTCTGGCCAACAGCGATGTAAAGGCGAGCACACTAGATTGCATGGCTGACAAATGAGGAAGACCCAACGAATATCCAAATATGGCAATGGAGGCGTCTGGAGCTATTTATTTCATTATTAACATGTTCATAAAATATGGCGTTCTACCTGATGCTACATCCAGTGGGGCTTGTGCTTTCCTCAGTTCTTTTACAGCTTCCAGAAAATCTTTTCCTCCAGCTTTTTCCAGAGCGTTACCTGCATCAAACCGACATGATGGTAAGCATCAATCAAAAATTGGTTCAGCACAATGATCATCAAAAAGAACTCAGTTTGCTCATAATTCAGAAAACATTTAGAAATAAAGTGTGTCTGTGTGAGATGTATAAGAGTGCATCCTGACTGCTGAGAATTTCAGCTTCCTCTGAGCTTTAAAAACTGGCCAGTAGGTGAACTAGTAAGTGGGTCCGTTTATACAATTTGGACACAGTTTCTCATTCAAATTTGTTTCCTGGTTTAATTCCATTCCTACACCTGCAGGTTATGATCCTGAAAGACATGGCTATTTGATCCTGTTTTTGATTCTTAAATATGTGGCTCTAGGTGGCTGCTCATCAAGCTGATTAGAAGAATGTCAATGGCAAAGCTGTCATCAATGCAAAAATAGACTTCTTTTAAGAATCTAAAATACAAATCACACCTTGGTTGTGTACTACCTTATTTCAAATGTGTTCCCTCATAGTTTGTTTGGCTTTAGTTTTAATTTTTAATCTAGAAAATAACCATTGAATGAGGTTAACCCTATAACTGTAACAGATCAGGACTAAGCAGCTAATGATCATTATTGAAAAAAATAAGAAAGCACAAGCTTTAAGGCCTATGAAGATTTTAATAAAAGCAGCAAAGTTAAATGTGTGTATACAGTGTAAAGTCACTTACCTTTGTTACAGCCTTCACAACTTTATTTATTTACAAGCGTAATTTCTAAAAAGAGCTGCTTTTGATAGGGTTTAAAGTAGAGACTCTGTGCGCCAGAACATTACAAGAAATACAATATTAGATAGATAGATAGATAGAAAGAACTTTATTGATCCCTTTTGGGTGGTTCCCTCAGGGAAATTGAAATATTGTTAATTGGATTATTATATGTTGTGATGTTATATTGTAACTCTATAACCAGTTTGTACACTCACTACTCACGTCAATTGATTAATCAATCTGTCAGTTTGTTCAGTAATATGATTCAGCCGAATCCTTCATGGCATTTACACCGATAACAATGGACCATGGCAGAAATTGAAGATTCTACATCAGTGGAACGACAAGCCCTCTGTCTATTCAATTTTACTGCACGTGTTGATCTAAAGAGATCGATTTCTGTCAACTTACCCACTGCATCTTTCAGATCAATCTCTGCATTGGTGGGATTAATAATTCCCTCAACCTTTATAGTTCCTATTTTGCCGATGTCACTTTCTGCGAGAGACAGCTGGAACAGGTGAGGAGGAACATTAGTGTAATAGAACAGCGTGTTAGCGAACACCAAGATGACGCATAATGACAAATCCACACCTTTTGTCCGAGAAACAAACTCTTCGCTGAGAGAACTGTGAATCCTTCTCCTGGACCATCCTCCATTGTTGAGTTAAATCCGTCTTTATCATTCTCTGCACTCTTCTGTATGTATACATTACAAAACACAAGTCTGTTCAGCTGTATATACATGTATGACATATTGACTTCAACATTAGTGCCTATGTTATGTTATGTTAGAAAGAATACATCGACATCGGACTGACCCTTGGTTTGCGGCCTGGCTTTCCTCTGCCCTTTTTGGGGGCTCTCTTGCCACCCTTGGCCAATTTCTCCATCTTTTCTGGTACGGACAGTTGTGAGTCCACTTTCACTCTCCCTCCTCTCTTTTTGGAGAGCAGCTCAGGGTGGATACGAGGTAGAACGCCACCGTTTGATATAGTCACCCCTCGGAGAAGCTGGTAACAGCGTGCACATGATTAAGCTGAATTATTTGCTGACAGTCTGGTTCACAAACATATTAATACACTTTTAAATACTGTTTCCCAAATAGCAGTTGTCACCCTCAGCACATGAAACGATCTGGATGTAACAACGATCACCTAGAATTAAACCAAAACTAGCAAATACTAATAAACTAAAAAATAAAACAATATAAATTTATTTTACATTTTCAGCATTTAGCAGACACCTTTATCCAAAGTAATTTACATTCACATTAGAATATCATTTTGAGCAATTGAGGGTTAAGAGCCATGCTCAGGAGCCTACCTGGTATCGAACTGTTCCCTATCTTACATTTTTAGTTATGATATTCCAGTGAACATTCAGTTGATGGCCTTATTAACACCTCATAACTTAAACAGGCACTAAAATAAACAAAGCCTCTGACCCTCCCAGGAGAAGCAATGCCAGCTAATAAGGTCAGTCCCTTACAAGCTTTATTGTACCTGATTCAGCTCCTCATCATTGGCCACTGCTAACTTGATGTGCCGTGGTGTGATTCTTCCTTTCTTGTTGTCTCTAGCTGCATTACCAGCCAACTCCAAGATTTCAGCTAAAAAAGGAAACAACAAAATAGCTAGTCTTAAAAAAAATGCTACAGATTCAAAATTCACAATTATTAACTCCAAATGCAAAATAGAATAAAAGACCAACTTTACACAAATTCAGCTGTTTGGAATATAGCAGAAATATTATTGTGTTTCTGTGGTGCCAATTTTGTCTTCAAATTTACTGGACTCACTGTAGCTGTCACTCCAGAGTATTCCGAAATTTCTTCTAAAAGCAAGCTTTGATGGACTTGGTATGATCATGATTACTGTCTTGTTTGAAAGTACATTCACGTCCAACTCTAAGCTTCTTTTTAGAAAGGAGGATGTTTGCTTCTAGATTTTTCTAATGCCTGATTTAACCCATGTTGCCCTCCAAATACTGTAAATGCAAATCAGGTTTCAAAGGCTATTATAATGCAGTAAGTAATATATTGAATACAGAGAATTCATTTGTTATACTAGATGTGTCTTAAACTATGTTGTATTTAAATTGCTCTTGGATAAATAATTAAAATCTCTGACAGTCAAAAGTTTGTAAGTTTTGCAAATAAATATAATTGGCAGACTATTGGTATAGTTGAAATTTGTATGATGCCTTAAAAGACAACCATATATGGCACCCATCAGATGAAATAAGGGTTTGCCACATTTTGGCCAAATTGAGTTATTATTTGACAATATAGGCTGAAAATGTCAGCATTAAATAAATAACTCATTCAGCCAAAATGAGACTTAATCCCTGATTTGATTATCTGGGTCACATATTATCTGTAAAACATGTTATGCTATTCTCTGCTGTGCTTTCTGTTTAGCCTTTAAAATTGTGGTTTGAGTGATTATTTTGTCTTGTTTTTACCTGCCAGGTACTCAATCACAGCTGCCATGTACACAGGAGCACCCATGCCGATGCGGTACTTATGTGTACCTGTACGCAAGTACCTCATCATCCTCCCGACAGGAAATATAACGCCAGCCCGGGCTGAGCGTGACAGCTTTGTGGTCTTCTTCTTCCCTCCTCTGGCTGACATACTGCTGCAGAGCCAATGAACAGAAGAAAAAATGTGAATAATTTTGCAGGAATCTGCTTACAAGTACTGAACTTCCTACTGTAAGTTCACTGTAATATGAACATAATTTGTTAACACGTAATTTTTTCAAAACTCAAGTCTGCTCACCTGCCTTTGGTTCACAGTGGATGGAAAACCTATACAGGTATATTTTTTTTAAAAAAAGAACAAGTACATAAATTAACATACACTTATAAATGTATTTACACTTTAATTTGAATGTGAAGCTTCACTTTTGACCCATTGCTACAATCCTACTGCATGAAAAGTTGCAAAAGACAAAATAGCTGACCTTTTTACACATCTTTAAAATTGAACTCTATACTTAGAACATTATTTACTCTGAAATGCACAAGCCTGGCACAGATAAGCAGCGTCATCTACTGTTACACTTCATTCATTATTTACACTGAGCTTGACAATGTTTACATATTGTACTATACAGTAATTGTAAATAAGTCTATTCAATACTGACATTAAGAGCATTTATTTTAACCACTCTGTAATGATAATACATTGTACCACTAGATTAATTACATCATGTGCACTTTGGTATTTTCACAAACAATTTATGGTATCAATACTTCACATAAACACATATGAAATACATCATACTAGTTTAATTCAACCCTACAAAAATGTTGAACACCCAATTATATATGCACAGGAAATATAAGCAGACACGAACGTTAAAACAAACAGAAGGTTATGATGATCTAACTCATTAATTTTTGATTATTCCAAGGGATTGAAGTAAAGCGACTGACGAAGCCATGCAAGAACATTTACTAGATTTGGCTCTTGAATAATTTTGACTTTGGTTGTTCATTTGTAATGTCAAGCTTTTTAGATAGATAGATATTTTATTGAAACTAGAGCCTCAGTAGCATATTACAGTAATGAAAAATATACACAAAAGTAGAAAATTCACACCGTAGTTTAGGAATTGCTATAATAAAATAGTTATAATACATTGGTCCTTGTAATCAGATATATGCACAAAAGAATGAATGATGAGTCTCAGATATATACATATTGGATGTAATTCATAATTAATTATTTATAATAATGATAGTGGTAAAAGGACGTTACAACAAGAATAGTTAAAGACCTGTTAAGCCAAATTACTGCCAGAAAGATCTTTTTTTTAATTTTGTCTATATGGCTGCATGCATCTTGTGGTTGGAATTTTCTGTGTTTCTTCTTTTTAAAAAAAAAAAAAAATCCAAAGTAAGATTAGAAGTGGTGTAGAAGTATAAAAATTATTATATATTTTTTTTTATAAATGGCGATATTAATTGCTTATGGTTTACTTTATAATTGGTTATTTTTTACCAGTTCCTGACCCTTGGCTGCTCTGCGTACTGCTACCAATCCTCCCCAGAGTTTATCAAAAGTATTTTATGGAGTAGGTTGCAGGTCTATAACCAACCCCATAGTGCTCAAGGGAATTGTGTATCTAAGAGAAAATTTCACCTCTCCAATCAACCTAGTGCATGTTTTTGGGCTGAGAAAGGAAACCGGAGTAAACCCATGTGAACATGGGAAGAACATGCAAAATACGCATAGAAAGCCCCCAGGCTTAATCCACTGTGCCGACTATAGTTTATTCAGTATCTGATTCTGTTGGGCTCTGAACATCTTACAACTGTTTTAGCTGACTTCTCTTCTACCTTTTTATTGATATCGCAGATGTTTGGAAGTGGAGATCAGTACGAAGAATCAGAAATGGTACAGCACATCTTGAGCAGAGAGGTTTAGGGGCCTCGCTCAAGGAGCCTGTATTTGAATTTGCTAATTCAGTCAAAAAATATATACTTTAAAATATTTGTCTCTGAAAACTGAAAAAACTTCTTGTTTCTACCATAATTACAATATATTACAAATGTGTTGGCACAGTGTTATAACACAGTCGCCTCACAACAAGAAAACCTGGGTTTGAATCCCAAGTACTTTCTGTGCAAAATATGAACCCCTGTCAGTGTGGGCTTCCTCCAAATCCCCCAGTTCCTTCCCAAAATCCAAAGACATGCCTCCAGGCTAACTGGAGAATCGACCCGTAAATAGCTCATTAAATAATTATCCACTACTTTAGTGTCGATACCGAGTCTGGACGAATAAAGCGGGTTGTGTCAGGAAGGGCATCCGGCATAAAAGATGTAGCTCATGAAACACTGTAGTGACAACCTGAACGCAGAAGACTCAAACCAAGCAATTATTATTATTAGTTTATTTATTTTTTGTAGAACTATCTAGAACTTGAATCTAAATGATGTGTTAACCATGAACTTGTAGATAAATATGTTTAATAAAACAAAAAATCTAGTCATAATACATTTAGAATGTAATAATATTGAACTGAAATGGAATTGTATTACTAAATATAAATAATACGTGAACATATAAAACATGTATAGTACAGTCCATATAAGCTAATATTTAAGGTGAAGCATTTCTACGTCAGCAGCCAACAGCAGTTTGTATTTCCCAAAGCGTAAAATATTGTGCAACGCAGTTTGTCCTTCAATGTAGCAGGTTTTAAGGTCTTAATATAATAAAAATTGATCTTTTAAGGGTAGATAAAAGTATTTTTTTATCATTGTGGTAGTGTAAGCTGAGCTGTAGCGTTAATGACTGAGTAACAGACACTGGCGACAGATCACCTACTGATTCTACCCGCATTCACCTCATACAGAAGCTAAAACACGACCTGTTTAACCCAATATAAACACTAACACACACACTTTCCGTCTTATGTCAGTGTATCCCAAACAAATACATAAAGAGACAAAACTTTGTCGGATAATATGAAACATGAGCTTGGTACTGGCGCTCGGTCATTTCTCATCCAGTCGGATCGAGCTGGAGCTGCAGTCGCTATGTGGACGACATGGAGAAAGACCTCGATAACATGCACACACACATTAAAGGCCCTGCTTTATAAACAGCACCGCTTCACACGCCAAACACCGACGCCCGATATCCCAATGATCACACTGACAACATTCAGAAAGGCCACGCCGATTTATAGCCGCTCCACCCATCAGCAAACCCCCATTTTGTTTTTTTGCAGCCACGGTGTACAGTAAATGTTCGGCTCCGGCTGATCTGCCACACTGGAACTAGTCCCTCATCCGAAAACCTACATTCCGAGCTACCGTTCAACATTCACTGCGGTTTACCTGTTGTCTCCTGCTTAACCCCACATATAAGGAACAAAAGTGTCGTTTGGCAATTCCAGAACAAATCCAGCTCTTATCCTGGTTCTGTGCCCTTATGCTGAGCTCTCCTTCTTCCCCTAAAAAAAGATAAGTGTACTAGAGGCGGTAGCAGCGAGCAGGAGATGGAGGCTGGCTCATACTGCTCATACTCGCATGCTTGTGTTCCCTGATGCTGCTGACAGCAAAACAAGCTCGATTATTCCACACTGTTTAAGAGATAAAATATCCCATCTGCTGATTTTAAAAGACCGGGGATGTCAGGATATTTCTGGCCAACGTTTGCTGTGTAAAAAAGGGGGAAGAGTATTTTATTAAAGCAAGAAAACCATTCACTCACTGCTCATGTTGTCATTTGGGTTTGTAATTCCTCAAACACATCTGTTTCTATGCAGCATTAAAAACCCTTTACACACCATTTATTAATGAAATGTGACCACTCAGGACATCCCTGGTCATATATTATTTTAGATGTATCAGACTAGGTTTATGTTCTATTCTTAGTTCAGGAATACAGTTATCAAATGTGTCTTATTCGTTGCTTTGAAAATTCTGTTGTCCACAATCCTTTCATCGATACAAATAGACCATCAAAAATGTCACCAATGACAGCATATTCAATTTATCCAACCATTACTTAGTTTTACCATCACTTGCTCCCATTTAGCTCCCACACACTAGACAATTTCAGTAGCTCCAATTAACCTGGAGGAAACCCACTATGGCACATCAACTACCATACAAATCAGCTCCAATAACGCCAATCAATTCCACACAAAACGTTTCTGATTGCCATAACCGGGAATCATCCTGTACAGAATGAGCAATTGAGGGCCCAATGGTGGCAACTGGGGCTTGAACCCACTACCAAGCAATTAAGAGCCTTGCTCAGGGGTCCAACAGTGGCAACTTGGTAGTGAGGCTTTAACCTTTTGATCTCTACTCCAGTACTTAAACCAGTAAGTCATTACTGCCTCACCCCTAGAATTCTGTAGCATGACAACCTAATATTTTTAAATACATTTCTAAACCCGTTTATTTATTTATTAATATCATGATTCTTCCCTCAGAACTGTCAGAGTGCTGTGAGTCAAAATTATATTTTCCTTTCTGAACTTTGAGTGAAAGCTTAAGTTTGGTTAATAATCGCGGGTGATAACAGATCATGTAGAATGTAAAATGCTGGTATTTAATTTCCTTTGGTAAGAAAAAAACTAATAAATACATTTAAGGAATTATCTTGTATAGTAGTTGGTTAGTAAATATAATTGCATTTGAAGACATTTTAATTATACATTAGAGAAAGATACATACAGAGAAAGATCATTCTGAAGAGGATTGTTGTTACACAGTGTGAGATTGCATTTCCTCTTGCAAGTGACTACTGAGTTTCTTTGAGGTCACTTACATTGCACAACATTTCCAGCTTTCTCTGGAATCATTTTCACATCTACCAATCGTATATGTCAAGTCTTAAATTATAAGAAATCATTCAATAATGTTCAATGTAAATGAGCATTTATATTGTGTAATTAGGTAATTTGTGTAATTAAGAACAAACATCAAGTGTAAAACACGATTTACATTAAAAATAGAATGTAGTTTTACAGGTCAAGTATTTGTAATTCATTTGTAAGTTTTTGAAATTTTTTTTTTGCATTATACATACAGCATGTCTTAACTTATTTGAAAAAGAGGTTTGTATGTATCAAAAAATGTGATTGTACAGATACACAAACATATTAAAGCAAAAACAATAATGAAAACAAGTACTAAATAATCACTAATAAAAGATGGCAGGTCAAACAATCACAAATTAATCTTCCATCTCAATAAAATGTATGAAATGAATCTTTAAAGTGTGTTTATTCATAGATATAACATTTAATTGTTCTATGTGTTAGATGTATGTATTAAATAAGTATTAATTATTAAACGTGACAGTTCTTTTTGACCGTTTCACATCATTAATACGTATTCTTTTATAATAGTTTATTAATCGTTATTAGAAATGAGCCTTGTTTATGCAATGCTTAACATATTCCATAGAGGGCAGCAAAAGACCGTTTTCGTGTGACAGTTCCGCATAATTGACCTTTTTCACAGAGACCGAATCCATGAGACGTCTGTTGCAAAACATCAGAAAGCTGAGAAAGGTTAGAAACTCTTTTACGAAGAGAATCATTAATATTATTAGATAAGTTTTATACAGCTTAACAGTTAGCAAGTCGCATAGCAAGGATTGACTGAATGTTAGTTAACCTGACCTTATCAAGGACTGACTGAATGTTAACTAAATATTAACCCTTGTTTCTAGAATTTAAATTGTAAATATATTGCTAAAGAATTATTATGCTTATTTGAGAATGTGAGTTAGATGAAATCAAAAACTGTTTCCCTCCTTTTTATAGTTTCAAACACGTGATGATGTGACTGTCAGGTGTCATCCAGTGCAGATGTTTTAGACAGGAAGATTCAAGAGGAAGACACATTATGTACATGCATTGCTATTAAATACCTATTTTAAACAGTTTAATTAAGCCTAAGTTAATTTAATGCAGTTTGTCAAGTTATAAACCTAACATTAGAATATTATATAACATCACAATTTATTCGACTGCTTTGTTCATAACATTAGAGTTATGCAGGGTTCTACATTTATCAACTAGACACCTACCTAACAAGTTACAGATAGAATAATGGATGGATAAATGTTGTTATTTATGTTTGCAATTAGATATTCTTTTTTTCCTGATTACTGACATTCAGATGACTTAAACGTTGCTATTACTGTTTGCAATTAAATATTCTTTATTTTCTGATTACTAACATTATATTATGGAATACAGGTAACATTTCATGCCACCTTGGTTCCAGCAGAAATACAGATGACAGGGAACACTCTTTTCAATCACCTCATTAGAGCTTTGGTTCCAAGTGCACTAGCCCCGGGTCACAGCAAGCAAATTTTCAGGTGTGCCACGTCTGCAGAAAATCTACCACTCAAGCCCTGGCAACAAGAACCCTTAAAGGTACACCCCAAACCAGGGACATGAGAAGAGGACATGGACGGGGTGTCTGACTTTAGTACTCTGAATCATGTAATTTCACAGTACTGCCATGTGGAATAATCATCCATCCAGATGCTCCAATCATCCATCCAGATATCCAAGGTATGACCCTACAGCATTACCACCATTTGGACTGGCAGAGGTGAAGTGCTGTAACGTAACATTAGTTCTGGAGGTCAAATAATAGAATCCATAAAAGAGAAGCGGGATGTATGTTATTACAGTATCTTGTATATATGAATGTCGATCTAAGTTTGACATAGACAGATTACATATCTATAGTAAATTTAGCTACTTTTAGCTAATTTAGTAAAAAAAAAAGCTACTTTAAAACAGCAAAGACTTACACAGAACTATAAGATACATATAGGACACTTTGTATGTGGGACAAGACATAGTCAAGTAGACTACAGCAACTTTAAATAAAAAAAATATTGACAATTTCTCCCTTTTTCTCCCAATTTAGAGACCCAATTACTCAACCTGGTTATTAGTACTCTCACCCCATCACTAGTACTGCTCCCACCACAACAAAGGCTAGTGCCACTGCCACCTACTGTAATAGATGCACAATTACACTATTCTAGTACGGCAAACAAGCATGTTCCCCGAGTTCAGACGTGCCAGCGAGCCCCACTATTTGAAAAGGACTGATATAAAAAAACCGGTCAGTTACAAAACAAAGCACTGTGTGAAGGTAAGCAGGCAGCTGCGCCTAAAATTAGCCTTCATCTTAAAGAAATGCTCTGGATCCTGTTTAGTAATTGAATGTCATACTACATCCTTGTGCAGTGGATCATGGGATCTGTAATATTCATTGTGTGACAGATCCTAGCTCAAAGGATGTCTGAAGATGACTTCTACAGCTGTGCATTGCTCTTTTGGGATCTTGGGGGTAAATGTGCATCTTCCCTTAGAATGGTCCAGGTAATGCTGGGAAGAGGGGCACACATGCTCTTAGTCAGCAGTCAAAGACTGAATTATCTAGACACCTGGTTTGTGCAGTCTAAACAGAAAAGTCTGCTGATGATTGGATCTGATCCATGGGGACCTCAGACTACACCCGCTTTCATTCAGCAGGGATGACAGAGAGCACTGTCTGGTTCATCTATTTTACACTTTATCAACATTTCAGTTTTCATGTGAAGTTTGTACTGTCAGCACTGATGTTTTTTCTCCCTTTTCAGATTTACATGTCGTCTCGACTATGAAAGCTACAGCATTAGTTGATTTATTCTTCTTTTAATCTCAAAACTGCTTATAGTGATAAATGCTAGAGATAGAACATTTTAAAATAAAAAAGTTGAGTGCAAAGGTCTCTAACTTTTAGTGGTAGCAATTGGGATCTTTTGGGACAAGTTCCAATTATAATGATGAATCAAATTCTGATTGTAGGCAAGAAGACCTAGATTTTAGTTAAGATTTGTTTTCGTACACGTAATGTCCGAGTTCTCTCCGGATAACCAGTCTTATTATTGGGACAGCTGTGGGCTGGTGTTTTTAGAACTGGGTTTGTGATCAGATGGTTGCCGGTTCAATTCCGAGAGTCAACAGGTCACAACTAAAGTGTCCTTGAGCAAGGCTACAATTCCTTATCTGGCTCTCTGAGTTCTTTGGTTAGGGCCATTCACTGCACCAGTCATGTGTGCTCACTGCTGCCCTTTAGTGTGTGTCCACTAGTATGTGTAAACATGTGTTTCTCAGCACAGATTTAGTTAAATTCAGAGGAAAAATTCCTATGTGATGAAAAGTATTATATTCTCTATTCTTTTTTCAGATCCATCGTTATATATGTCGATTAATATTATAATGTACCACATCAATATTACAGTAAATGTTTTTAATGAACAGTGTATAGGGTAAAATATTGATTCATTCTTTCATTACAATGCATTATGTTGACAGAAACCATGATGATTGATTTTTGTCACATAAAACCATGAGAATATTTGCGAATAACTGATCACTAATGAATTGGTTTGGAGAGCTAATCGGACCAGGAAAGAAAAAAAAACCCATTTTATTTATGATCCTCTAATCATCACAAAAAGCATTTTAAAGAAGAGCAAACCACTAATCGTCTGGCAGAATTGGGCACCCCCTTTGAATGATTTCCTGAATGATTGAGCCAGGAAGATTAGTGCAGCTTCCCAGAGGCAAATCGCCACTTGAAAAGATTTGGTTGGCCTGTGGATGTGAAAGTTCTACTCATTGCAGGCTTATAAAGAGTCTAAAAGATCCCAATGCCAGGAGGCAGAAGGTTTTATTAGACCAAGATTTAACTTTTTGGAGTGAACATTTTGTTTAGAGAAAACCAGACACACCACACCTCCAAAGTACACCAGACCCACTGTGAAGTACAGTGCTGGCAACATTATGTAATGGAGATGTTTGACAAATGGAAAATTGGTCAGAACTGAATGAAACATGGCTGCTGCTTAGTACATCCAAATCCTTGAGAAAAACATACGGCTCTTTGTTAGACAGCTGAGGATGGCCAGTAGAGTCATCATCCACAACAGGAATGACCTTAATCACAAGGATATGAAAGTAAGCGTCCTTCATTGGCCAGACCAAAACCCTGACCTCAGACTAGTATCAAATCTGTAGATGGTCTCAAAGAGAGAACAGTTCATTACCGATCACCACAAAAAATGCATGAACTACTGCTAGAACAATTCTGCAAATATTTCCATTCTTTGTTCAAAAATGACAAGGACATAAGAAAACAGACAGGCCATATGCTCTAGTTTATTTACAGAGTTTTGATTCCAGGATGTAAAATAAAACAGTGACTTTTGCAAGTGGGTATTAAGATGTTCCATATGTACTGTTTAAGATCTTCAGATGATAATGTAAAATCTCTCTCTATGTATAATTTAAAATCTAACGCTCTATCTATTCGTTTATCGTCCGTTTTTCCAGTTCCTGGGGTAGGACGTTAATGTTTGGAGCAAAGTTTTCCGTCCGGATGCCCTTCCTGACGACAACCATCAGTAAGTGGTGGGAACTTGTGAGACTACTGGAGAATTTCACATTTCTGATCAACCTAGTGCATGTTTTTGGACTGTGGGAGGAAACCGGAGTACCCGGAGGAAACCCACG
>JAOUQU010379115.1:0-12270 GCA_028566735.1 Ammoglanis amapaensis
TGTGTGTATGTGTGTGTGTGTGTGTGTGTGTGTGTGTGTGTGTGTGTGTGTGTGTGTGTGTGTGTGTGTGTGTACTAGTGTTCAGAATCTCTGGGAACTTAAGTAAACAACATAAACAAATTTAATAACAATAAAACCTGTTCTGCTTTGTTTGACTGGTTCTGTATGTGTGTTTATATTTTATTGTATTTTTATATTAATTTTAAAAAATTATATAAACTTTATTACAATCATAACTGTTTTATACAAAAATAATTGTGGATTTTATATTTAAATGTAAATATTTGAAATGTGTATATATTATATACATAAATATTGTATGAATTAATTTTAAATGGTTTTACAATTTCTTTTTGTATTTTTATTTGTATTCATGTACAAATATTTTATGTTCCCCTCGTGTCTATGTGGATTTACTCCGGGTACTCCGATTTCCTTCCACAGTCCAAAAACATGCCAGTGAGGTAACATTGGTGATATGAATCTATCCATGAGTGTGTTTAATATAAACTTGTATTGATTAGATTGTGTGTCTGTCATGAGTGTAAAACACAACTTTAATTAATAAATAAACAAACAAATTATTATTTTGTTTTGAATAATAAATGATTTTAATAAGCATATTTTCTCTCTCTCTTTCTCTCTCTCTCTGTCTGCACATGCTCAGTAGGGCATGACGGCGGGAGTGTGTGTTAACGACAGTGTGTGTATCACAAAAGAACAAAAGTGCAACGTTCAAACTGATCTGTACATTCTGTCACGCTGTGTGTGTGTGTGTGTGTGTGTGTGTGTGTATAGAAACAATCACAGGAAACAGTTCAGTGTGTAAGGAAACAGTCACCATGGAGACCAGATAAGAAACAGAGACGATCAGTGTTTCCAGTCCGTCGGCGGCGATTCATCAGCAAAACTAAAACGTCTTATGAGTGTATTCAGTAGCAGATGATCTGGGACTCGAACCCCAAACCTTCTCCAGGATAAACCCATACAGACACCAGGAGAACATGCAAAATCCATGCAGAACTAAAGCCAGTACTGAATCAAACCCAGGACCTTCAGGCCTGTGAGGTAATAGTGTTACTCACATAGCCACCAACACAACCTGCCCTGCTGGTTCTGCCCCCTGTCTGTCTCTCGAACCCTCAGCCTCTGTTATTCTGCCACATTTACCCCTCTGGTTCTGTATCCATCTACCTCGATGCACCTCTGTCCTTCTGCTTATCTACCCCTCTCCTCAAACCCTCGACCCCTCAATCTGCCCCTTTGCTCCTGTACCTCTCTACCCCTGTCACACTCTGCTTACCTACACTTTTACTTTTCTACTCCTGGTTTTGTACCCCTTTACTTCTCCGTCATTCTGCCCCTCCATTTCTGTATCCTTTTACCCCTCAACTTCTTCATCCCTCTGCTACTGTACCCCCGGTCCTTCAACCCCTCTACAGCGCTGCTTGTCTTTGCCCTACCCATCTGCCCCTTTATCATAAGTTCATTTGTGCCTACACCTTTGCCCATCAACTTCACTCCGTATTTACCCCAATGCGTCTATCTACCCCACTCCACCGTAACCTGTTACCGAGAACAAACACACACACACACACACACACACACACGCACACACACATACACACACACAGAGCGAGGTTAGAACTGACCCAGTGTCGAGGGCTGCTGTCCGGAGATCGCGGCTGGTACCTCTGCAGTGCCACCCCTCCATCCGGGTCCAGATCCAGGCAGAGGGGCAAGGGCGACCAGGGCAGCAGCGACGCCAGCGGGTACTGAGAGATCATGATGCCCTCTGGTGCCACCCTACAGCACAAATCTGCCTCGACTAATGAGAGGAAGACATTTCCACGACTGGGCGACAAAGACGAGTAAGAGGGTTCTTCATCTTGTTTGTGTGGTGTGGACCGGTGTTGAGAGGAAACTCTCTCTGTCTGTCTGTTTGTGTGTGTGTGTGTCTCTCTCTCTCTCTGTCTCTGTGTGTGTGTCTCTCTCTGTTTGTCTCTCTGTGTCTCTCTCTCTCTCTTGTGGCTCTCATGTGAGAGACGCTTGGCTCTTGGCTCCGGCCACATGAGCGAGTAAAGTCTATTGTGTGTAAAACTCCGCCTCTGGTCTGGATTCTGAACAAACTCCACACTAATGAAAGCGCGGGACAATAAAATCAAAATAAAACACACCCGAGCGTCGGCGGGTGAGCGCACAAGAAAAGATTCAAACTGAAAGAACTGGAATGAATCGAAATTAAAGAGAGAATGTGGGCCCGAGGTATTCAGGATGAGGTCCGAATCCTGAGGTATTCATCCGAGAGCAAATGCCAGGATTAAAGAATTAAACTAATGAGCAATCCATGAACTCTTCCTACCCACAAGTCTTTGGGTGACACAAAACATGATTTTTGTCTGTCCTCTGTTTCTAATTATTCTAATTTTTGGAAGAAACCCGAACCAACCTTCCCTCCGCCAGAGACCAACGACTGCAGTTCTGTTCCAACATCCAAAAATGTATGTGTTAAATTGATTTTCCCAGAAGAAATCATATAAACATGATATAAACATATTTAACATTTCTAATGTATTCGATTATAATTCTGCTTTTAATACAACAATATTTACATTTTTATTGTCAGCATTTATGCAACTGTGCAATGACTGTTTAGGGCCTCACTCAGGGCCCAACAGCACCATCCTAGCAGTCGTGAGGTTTGAAGCAGCGTCCTTTTGATTACTAGTCCTGCACCTGAACCCCTAAACTGAAGCTGGTTCCATATTGTCTTAAAATCTTAAATCATTACAGGCATTAATGTAAAAATAATAATAAACATCCATCATCTGGTGTCACTGGCGCTTAATCCACAATAACACACACACACACACACACAGATGATTTCAGTATTCTCTATGAACCTGCCTACATTTTTTAGGACTGTGGGAGAAAAACAGGGGTACCAAGAGGAAACCCACACAGACACATGGAGAACATGCAAACTCCACACAGAAAGCCCCAAGTCACCTTACCCAGGAATGGAACACGGGAATTCTTGTTGTGAGCCGACAGCGCTGAACACTGAACACTTTCTGGATGTTTGTTTACTGTGTACATGTATAAATGTAAATATCTTTTTATATATATAATGACACGTTTCGATTCTTAAATATAATGAAACTGAACCCCGTGTCAGGGGGTCTCCCAATGTTGTTCCTGAGGAGGGTTTAATAAAGAAAACTATATAAATCTATGACTTGTTATGTACAGCGGGTTTAGTTATTCAGTAGCTGATAACCCTTACACACCCGTGTTAAACAATAATTCAGCTCCAAAGTTCACACATGTAAGAGTGTATGAGAGAGTGTGTAAGAGTGTACGAGAGTGTAGGAGTGTGTGAGAGAGTGTGTAAGAGAATGTAAGAGTGTGAGAGAGAGTGTGTAAGAAAGTGTGCAAGAGAATGTAAGAAAGTGTGTAAGAGAATGTAAGAGTTTGTGAGAGAGTGTGTAAGAGAGTGTGTAAGAGTGTGTGATGCGTACGACTCTCCAGCTCTGCAGGGGACAAGAGACTGAATCGAGTCCGATGGGACTCAAGTGGGCGACACCAATGCCAAGTATTATAAATAACACATTTACGTTTTAATACAAAGCAACTTACAGTTGTACATTTGGTCCCAGTATTCACGAATTGTTCAAGTTTGGGATTGAACCAACAACATGTTGATTACTACTGTAGTGCGGAACCTTAACCGCAAGTTTAATGAGATTTTATAATGTATTTGTAAAATCCTTAAAAGTGATTGTAAAGGGGCTCAATCTGGCAACACTGTACCCTGGGTACTCGGGGTTATACACCAAAATATATAGAGTTATACACAGAGTTGTATAGACAGGTATGGTACATCATGGTACTGCTAGGTGCACTTGGACCCTTGAGCAAGACCCTCAATTGTTTAGGCAATATGCTTGTGATCCCATTACTGTGAGGCATATAGAAGCATTACAGGAGTAACATCACGGGACTCATGATATAAGACATAAGACACAATGCTTGGCTTTGACTGACAAGCTACTCAGTCCACCACAAAAAGAACCTGTTTAAGCGTACGTTATTACGTTAGTATTTCAGTTTTATATAAACACATAACAAACACACATTACAACTTACAAGGACCTACAATGAAAAGAAAGGACCACTCTGGACCTAAGAAGAGAGACAGAAGTGGTGTTGGCCAGTACAGTGATAGTCCGGACCGGATAGTAAAATAGGATCAGCGATAAAGTCAAAACAATTGCATCACAGACACCGGAGCTGACGAACAGCAGCAAGACAGGGTGAGTAAGACAGGTTGAGAAGTTATACAATTTTTAACCTTACATAATCATTCAATGATTCCCATTAAAAGTTTTACCTCCAGGACTTTGACTCCAATTTTCAGTCTTGTATTCAAAAGTGTGTCAGCAAAGACCAAGTCCAAGTAAAGACCAGGACCAATGCCCAAGATACTAATGATGGTCAAGATCCAGACTACCTAAGAACAAGACCAAGAACGTAACCAAGACTAACAGAATCGGAGATGAATATTAAACTTGGCATGACTTCAACAACAAGAACTAGAAATCGAGATCAATTCCAAAAGCACCTAAAACCAGAACCGGAACACAAGAGCCGTACGTAGTGCGGAGTGACGCAGTACCAGCTGCCGGCGGTGGTGATAAAAATGTCCGAGGTGCACTGCAGTCTTTAAGCTTTAACTACAGGAGGAGAGCGACGCCTGCACCATGAATAAATCTCACAAAATAACCTCTCGCCCTTTCGAACCCAATCACTACATTCGAACCATGTCCTGCACTCGCCACTCGGTCTCGTCTTTATACACGTCTTTATTCGACTCTGACATCCCAAAGATGTCTTACATCAGCAAATGTTCATTTTATTTAACATATCAAACATTTTCCAATTGGTGCCAAACTGGTTAACAGCACCACGAACAGTAAATTCCAGAACTGGTGGGTTTTCATCATGTTTTATTCCTGATCTATCAGTTCCTGAAACAATCAGTTCATGGTGCAAAAAGGAAAATACACAAGTCCACTAGCAATGCGGTCCAGGGTTCAAATCCTGACCAGTGCTATCACCTGGTCCGATGCCTGATGTGGAAGTTGGTGGATAACCTCTGCTAGACTGGCATCCTGTCCAGAGTGTTTTACAGCCCGATTCCAGAGAAACCAGAACTAACCAGGATGAAGTAGAAAAAAAACAGAACAATGAAATGAAAGTGAAAACAATATTATAATGTTTATTATATTTATTATTGTTTAATGCCTACCACTGACAGGTTTTGCTGTTGGGCCCTTGAGCGAGGGCTTTAAGTCTCAGTGTCACAGACTGTTAATGTCACTGTAAAGAAAGTTGATTTGGAAAGGCGTCAGAAAAATGCTGAAAATGTAAATCTAAAGACAGAATGATTTTAATAGACAATTATAATATTGGCGGGTTATTTAGATTGGAGACAGTTAAATTGTCCCATTTACGAGTTTTACCTGTTTAGGTGTTTAGTGTATTTGCCACGTGTGTGTCTCATAGTGACTAAATATAGATTAAGCGCTGGTATCATTATAATAATAATGGATGGATGAATGAATCTTACTTGGCTCACATCGAGAGTCCTGGGTTCGATCCACAGGTGGGTTGGTTCAGGTCCTTTCTATGTAAGATCTGTACGTTCATGTCAATGTGGGTTTCCTATGGAAGCTCTGCTTTCCTCCCACAGTCCAGAAACGTGCCGATATGAAACTTCATTGAAAAGTGTGTAAAACAGCTTTGGTGTTGAACCACAAATTCAGTGTCTTTCGGGATTTTCTGTGGCCCCTGAGTACTTTATGCCTCCACAGATGTGGACTTATGCTGCCACCTGGTGGTTGTGGAAGAAGAAAAGTGCTGTAGGAGCCCAATAAACTTAAATAATAAATAACTAATTATTATTCCTGTTTTAAACCAATTACACTTCTGGACGTTGGTGGACAGCATGTAGAATATAAATAATTAAATGATTTCAAAATAAAACACAGTATTAACAGCGAATTAAATGTTATTTGCAGAAATGTTTTTTGGATTTAGCTTTGTTTAATCATGGCGAATCCTGTTTATACAACCCGGGTTTAGCTTTTAAATAATTTTAAACAACATCAACACGTGTTTACTCATAAACATGTTCACTGTTTAAACACAAATATGTAATTCACGATATTATTTTAATTAACACAGTTTTTGATTATTGCACTTTTCCCGTTAGCTATAATGTATAAATAAAAATGTTGCTAATAGTTAGCATTAGCCCTAGCAACATAGCTAACATAGCTTTAGTGCTACAGTAAGCAAGCTAACCATGTACAATCTCAACTGTTTGATGAGTATAATGATGAATATTTTATTGTTTAAATAGGATTTTATAATCCTTACTGCATGGCATAGAGGACTCGAGAACCTAAAATGAAGACATTATTAAATAAGATAGCAACGCCAAACAAGAAGACATCAGACCCCCAAAAGGGCAATATTAGGCCCCAAAAGGACATCATACCCCTAAAATAAGATATCAGTACCAAAAAGTTGGGCATCAAAGAAGATCACCAATCCCCAAAAGGTGGGCATCCGACCCCGAAAGGAGGGCATATGAACATATAATTATATTATATAGGGCATATTAAAGAGAATCTTTAAATGGGGACATTATACACTCAAGATGAGACCCCAAAAGGTAGAACACCAGTCCCCAAAAGGTAGAACACCAGTCCCCAAAAAGGAGAACACCAGTCCCCAAAAAGGCTACTGTCTAAAGGAGGTATATTATTCAAAAGAGCTGAAAATATCAGTGCAAAATAAGCTTTGATAAATAGAAACACTCCCACATGGAGCGAATTATTGCTTAAACGTACCTCCATGACCCCTCAGCTGGCCACATCTCACAAGATTACATCACTTGAACTACCTTAAACCTGTTCACTAAAGAACAAAGAATCATAAAAACCTGAAAATGGCCTAAAGAACCCATTTTACCTGCTTTTTGAATTGGAGACTAAACTCTGAAGTCGATGAGCGATGGTGAGAAGCAGATAAAAGTGGAGAACATGATGAATATTGCAGACTTGCTGTCAGACCACGACTGCACCGTTCATCCAACGTTTTATTTCCAGGCTACAAAAGTCGTCACTGATTTACTATCAGAGCTTCATATGGGATATCCAAATATGCAGAGCTGTATCAAATGTTAAATTAACTGTGTGTGTGTGTGTGTGTGTGTGTGTGTGTGTGTGTGTGTGTGTGTGTGTGTGTGTGACAATAAGAAACGGTGTGTGTATCTAGCGGTTAAAATTGTTAAACAGTTACAATCCTTGTATACTGTCCGGAGGGCCAAATGTCCATTAAGTGTTTGTCAGGATTATGTAGTCCTGTATTCTGAGGCATTGACTGAGGCAATGACACTGTCCTCTGAGACAACTCAACTATGCTTAAAAGTGGCTAAAAAGCATGAAAACATGCATAAATAAAATAAGGTCCATGATGGTTAGGTCCCAGGCTAGAATTCCAAACACACAACCGCCAAGTTGCCACTGTTGCTCAAAATGATTTTTTGTACTGTAGCTGTTTTTGGTTGAAAGCATCTGCTGTAGATATAAATAGAATTTTAGGACAGGCTGCAATGCAGTACCGCAACTCACCACCAGACGGCAGAAACACACAATACGCCATCACAAGCACAGACACGAGTAACTGTCAAGGGCTTAGCTAGTCTTTACGTCTGTATGTTTGTTTGTTTACTAGGATTTTAACATCATGCTTTGCACATTTCATGACAGTAAACTGTTACTTATATTAAACAAGCTCCAAAACTCCACAACATGAAACACTCACGGGCAATTTTGCATTTCCAACTAACCTCACTTGCATGTTGTTGGACTGTATGAGGAAACTTGAGCTCCAGGAGTAAACCCACACAGCCTGCCCCACCAGGGTATCGAACCCAGGACCTTCTAATTGTCAGGCACCAGTGTCTTTAGATGTAAAGATGATCTAAGAATCAATCACAGCGAGTCACACCAATATAATCACATATTTTTTTTATTTCAATCACATGAATCAACTTAAATATAAAAAAATACTTTGGTTCACGACTGATCAGATCTGGTAGATTTTACTGTAGATGCCGTCTGTCGTCTCACGATGTCCACCAGGGACTGAACCGTGAACATATAGACTGTGGAAATAAATTAACTGGGTTTATCACGAGCAGCCCAGGTCTTCTACACTGCTAGTGTCAGCCAATCACGTCTCAGCATCTCAGCCTGCTGCAATGCTATTGAATGGACAGCCAGTGAAAGTTCTATGAGGAATTGTAGATGATGTTTAAAGTCTCGGAATCCACTCATATAAAAGCAGTGAGTCGAACTAGAAATGTGTCAAAAACTCTGGAGGTTGATGTATTTTCTTTATATAATCTGATCATCACATAAGCTGGAAGTTTATTAGTTAAATAAAATGGCAGAGAAGATCTTTGGGCATGGAGTAAGGATCATGTTTGCGTAATAAGGAACATCTCTGGTTATAATGGAATTAGTTTCTTTTGTTGGTGTGTGATGGAACTTCTTTGGTGTTGAGGAATAAAAGAAACAAATTCATTGGGCACTGATGAACATCTTTGGTTGTGGAGGAACATCGTTGGAGAAGAGATTTGAACAAATGTGGGCAGAACGAAACATATTTAATTTTAGGTGTGGAGATACAAGATGTTTCATATTTGGCGTGGATACAGGATGAGGAACAGCTTCAGTGTGGAGGAATATAACTGGGCTTGGAGAAACGTGCCTGGAAATGAGAGAACATCTTGAGTGGAGGAACATGATTGGACAATATGGTGTAGAAAAACATATTTTGGAACATCTCTGTGAGTTTGACATTTGTTCAAATGTCAAACATTTGTTGTGGTGGAACATCTTCGAGGATCTTTGAACGTTGGCATTAAAGACATCTTTGGCCATTGATGGACATATTTGGGTGACAAAGAACAACTTGG
Organism: Ammoglanis amapaensis; assembly: GCA_028566735.1. Lineage (NCBI taxonomy): Eukaryota > Metazoa > Chordata > Actinopteri > Siluriformes > Trichomycteridae > Ammoglanis > Ammoglanis amapaensis. The sequence goes on from JAOUQU010379115.1 coordinate 9,056, forward strand.
GGAATAAAGGAACATCTTTGGTGGATCTGTGGAGGATGGCTTTAAAAACATCTTTAGTCATAAAGTAACATTTTGGGTTAGAAATAACATCTTTGATATGGAGGAACATCTTTGGTTTGGTGGAACATCTCGATTCTTTATTTGCCTCTACTAGACAATCTAATATCCTGCTGACCTTCATAAATCTTTTTTTCCGCTTCTGAGTTTTGTTCACAGTTCGTCCCTGGATGCTCTGACAGCAGGGGGCGGCGTGTCCCCCATCACACTGTTCTGAGCGATGGATTGAATGTGACCCTGCTGGGCGGTTTTCTGGGCGTGGGTTCGGTCCCAGTCCGTGCTGATGGCCTCGTCGTCCCAGATGGTGGAGGTCTCTGTGTCACTGAAGTAACCCGGCTCACCGGTGTAGTGAGTGGGGTAAACCAGCAGGGGCTCTACTGAGAACGCTCGTAGGTCCCTCGGCTCGAAGTGAGACATGTAGGCAGAGCTGCAACACACACACACATACACACACAGATGAATGTCAGGGCGTGGTCTTTTTCTTTTTCTGGATGGCTTTTTGTTTTACACTGGATGCCCTTGCTGACACAACCCTGCCTGTTTATCTGGGTTTGGGACCAGCACTACAATGCACTGCACTAGATCCTAGTTATGAAACTGGAGCACCCAGAGGAAACCCACATGGTCAGAAAGAGAACATGCAAACTCAACACAGGACCTGGAATTTCTCACAGAACCACACACACACACACACACACTATCTTCAAAACTACATCACACTAGAGTCTGGAACTACACACACATTTACCTTTCATATACAGTATACTCTTAAACCCTGTATTGTATTTGTTAAGTAATGAATCCCATAATCCCCCCCCCAACACACACACACACACACACACACACACACACACACACACACTTATCCCATCAATGGGATTGCTGTTCCGTCTCAGGAAGAGGGCGGAGTCGGGTCCCCTTCACATTCCTCCAGGAGCGAAAAGCCTTTTAGTCTCAGAGATTTTCAGGTCTGGAGTTTTAGTGACACCAAATCCAGCCAAACATCATAAACTAAAACCTACATCATGATGATGGGGCTGGAACCAGCAACCTTATGATTACTACAGTGTTGTAACGTCAGAACCACTGCTTAACTTCCCACTTCCCAAAAATATCAGTACCCTTAACCCCCTTCAGATTAATATTATTCAATTATAATTTTTTTTCATTGTGCGATAGGTTTGGTGCAGTAGTACAACAAGGTGAGTGTGTGAGAGCGCTGGAGTAAATCTAATACATTTCATTTATTCATGTTATATATAATGTTTACTGCTTTTATTTATGCGCTGGTTTGTATATATAACACTATATAACCCAGTGTATATAACACTATATAACCCAGTGTATATAACACTATATAACCCAGTGTATATAACGCTATATAACCCAGTGTATATAACGCTATATAACCCAGTGTATATAACACTATATAACCCAGTGTATATAACACTATATAACCCAGTGTATAACTAGAACCAGGTTAATGTAATTCATGTACAGCTTTTATAACCTGGCAACCTCGTATCACATGTAATAAGTGTCATTTTAAATGTAAACAATTACAAACATATTGGAGAAAAAGAACAAGTTATAAAAGTGCAAGATAAAGACGTGAAATAGGGTAACAAGAATAAATATTATTAGTTATTTTCCACCTTTCTGCTGACCATCCCGGCAGCGACTGACCAGAAGTGTGTACCGAACTGCAGCCCCGCTTAAAATAAACACACAAACATTCAGTGGAAAAAGCTGCTAAACACAAAAGGAGAGCGAGAAAGTGTAAAGAGGGACGACCGAGGTGAACGTGGAGCTGCAGGAGGACGAGGAGCTGACGGTGGAGGAGACAAATAATGGGGCTGGAGGCTCCCTACAGAGGGGAAAGAAGGGAGGTGTTGTGTGACCACGCAGGGACCAGCATGAACAATCCTGCACTGTGTACAGTGTGTGTGTGGGTGTGTGTGTGTGTGTGTGTGTGTGTGTGTGTGTGTGTGTGTGTGTGTAAATGTTTAAGGTTTTGTACATTAATAATTCATTACATTTCAGTTCCACAACAAATCCATACAATTCGTTTCTCAGTAATTGTGAGATTTTGAGCCACTCCTCCTTGCATACACGTTACAATCACATCTATTATTTATTTATATTTGCTCTACTATAAATTCCCACCACACTGGACTTATTTTCAAACTATTTCAAAATTGTACGTTTTATTTATGGATCTTAAATTAAAAAATGTAACAGAACAAAAAACGTGTCGGGTTCTGAACTTTATTTATTTATTACTAAACATCATATACTTATAAAAAAAACTCCTTTATTTTTCTGAGATACCGAGAAACTACAGAACGCCGACACCACTTCAGTCATCTATTCCTACAGAGAACATACCAAACACCCCGGGTATTCTTCTGTTTTTTTTAAATGATATTGAACTAAATATTAAACAATATGTATTATTTAATTCAGAGAAACTTTTGATCGCTTTATACGATTATAATCTTGTACTGTGAATCATCTACTGCCACCTTGTGGTGAAATATAAACTAGCTTGTTTTGTATGTGTGTGTATTACAATGGTGCCTCATGTTAATGATTTTATGATGGAGCCAGACTTTGATGTGTGGATTATAAGCTTTGTGTCTCCACTTCCAAATATTTTAAACATGAATAATTGTGTAAATCTAAATCAAATCTCTACAGTCTGTCCATCATTCGTTCATCTAACCATCTGTCAATCAATCTACAAAACTCTCCGTCCATTCATCTGTCAGTCCAAGTTTAAATGATCAGATCAAAGCACAAACACAATGACCTCAACACTACATCCACCCAGCCATCGCTGCACCCCTGACCCCCTCCACCCTCTCTTTGGTCTCTTACTTTGGGTGTTTGTTGAACATGACGGGCAGGAACTCGTCCACAGGAAGCATCCTGCTGAAGGCGTGAGAGGACACGAGTTTCCTGGCCCCGCTGAGAGAGAGAGCGTACGCCAGCGTCCAGTACGAATAATCCGCCTCCACCAGGTTATTTACACCTGATACTGAGAGCTCGGGCTGGGCAACCTGCATCCGCTTACGACCCACGTAACTGCACACACACACACACACACACACACACACACACACACACACACACACGCACACACACACACACACACA
>JAOUQU010379332.1:0-12267 GCA_028566735.1 Ammoglanis amapaensis
CGGCGAACAAACAGAACTTAAATACCCACGTAATTAAACCGAAACCGGGAACAGCTGTGGATGTGAGGAAAGTGCGCATGCGCAGGGCTAGAAGGCGGGACTAAGGAAGTGAGTGACCGGATTGGAAAGGTAGTGTTAGAAGGCGGGGCTAGGTGCGCGAGTGACAGGAGTGACAACAGGAAGAGAGCCAGACGTCGGATTTCTGACAAACACATATTTGAACTTTTTATTTTGTTTTGCCTTCAATATATAAACCTCAATTAAAAATTAGTTTAGGACAATGACAGGATAGACATTACTTTTCCTTCTGACTCAATTACACCTGGATCTGAACTGAATCTGGACTGATGCAGATTTTTTAAATATAACCCCACCCCTTGTTACCCAAGGCTTCTTGGGGATCAAAGACCATCAGGTTTCCACTATTAGGCCCCTGAGCGAGGCCCTTAACCCGCAAAAGCTCAAATTCACCCAGTATGTGTCCCACCGTGACCCTAAACAGGATCAAGCGGTGGTAAAACTACTGGCTGTATAATCAATGGATGAACATTTACTCTTCATTGATCAGTAAATACATACTCACACACGTCAAACTGTGATTCACAGAGCTCGATTCATAAGTGTTGCATTGATTTTATTTATGCAAGACAGAAGCTGGATGATTTGAGGTTTTTATTTTCTACTTTACTTTCCACTATCAACCCGAAAGGTCACGCTGAGCTCCACGTGGTCATCGAGCTGCTGAGCAAATTGGGGTCATTATTGGTGAGAATTGTAGGAAAGGGAAGAGAGTGCACAGTGTGGCAGATTACATGAAAATGAACAAACACACACACACACAAATGCATTTAATGAGCAGGGCAGTAAGGTGTGGAGATGCGTCACACTCTTTCTTCGCTTGCCCATAACTCGATAATTAGCCTCCAGTGCCCAGCTGTGTTGACAGCTTTGAGAGCAGAATTTGACGACGCTTTATCTATTCATTAAAATGATGTCTTTTCAATTGACAGCCAAATACAATTTATTCATCATGCCGTTATGTAAAAATCAATGTGATTCAGTTCTGGTCCCGTTCAGTTTTGAACCGTATTGCCGCATTCATGCTTCTTCACTCTTTGAAAATGTTTACCGTGTGATTACATAAGTACATTTATAACCCAGTCTCTGGGCAGACATTTTATTTACTGAGCACTTGCGCCGTCATGTGCGGATGCCCGAGCTCTGTATCGACCACCCTGTGTGTAAACTGGGCAGGTAAGACTGCTTCTCTGGGTGTCCTGCTGTGCTAGTAGAGCCGGACCAATCCCATAGTGTGAAAGGATCTTGGTAGGATGACATCCAGGCTGGACTTAAAAGGTTACTTATATAAATAAATACATAAATAAAAAAAGCAAGTGAGCCTAACGCTGTAACACTTTAGCACTGTTTAGAACTAAGGTCCAGGGTTCGATTCCCAGGTCAGGTGGTCTGGGAAGAGGTTATCTAGCCTATAAGATGCACAAACCAGTGCATTGTAATGCAGATCACCAGCAGTCAATAAATAAGAAGGGTCGTGTCTGAAAGTGCCGCTGTAAAAACAAAAACGCCAAATCAATAATGCCGATCACGATCCGCTGTCACGCCCCCCTACAGATGCACCTGAAAGAAAAGAGAAAGAGATGTTGCTTTTTTTAGATGGCCAAGCAATCAAAGGTTAAGAGCCAAACTCAAGTGACAATTTTACAATATTAGGATTCAAACCAACAACTTTGTATCATCCACTGTGTATATTGCTTTTTAAATATTAGTCAGATATCAGTCACATGAACAACTGGATGGTACATGTTGTTTTAGCTAAGTGACCGCTCGCTGAAACAAGGTGAGAAGAAAATGAGTCAAATATAGAAGATGGCATCTTGCTTGGAAGTAGTGGACATAGAGTCTAGCAAATGTCCTACGAGGTGTTTAAGAATGGACAGCCTCATTTTGATTACCACAAATGGGTTGAAGATTGAAGACTGAACATAAACACAGAAGCACATGGACACATCTTGTAAACCTCAGTAGGACCAGATCGCCATTCTTATTAATCAAATACAATACATGTGGGTAACTTAATGGGTAATGAATAAAGCATCATTTAGGTGGACCCTGGATGATCTTGTCATGGGTTAAGAAGGACAGCTGTCTTTTCAGGACATCACTGAGGTTGTGTATATTATCAGATGGTTTGATCTGGTAGTCATAGAGAAAAATGTCCAGGTCTTGGCATTAGAACAGATCTCCAGGAAGATAAATCAGGTCACTTCTGTTGGTGTTATGTTTCAGGTGATGAGCTGACATCCATACTCACAAGGTGAACCGGCTGCACTTGATTACCATACGTTTTGAGTCAATAAGGGCATCTGCGGTGATCTGTTTAAGATGTGGTCTTGAATGCTGGTTCCAACGAGCAAAAGCACCTACAACTGTTCAATCTCAACATATATCAATGTTCAGTGTGTTGTAATTGTATTTACTCTCTATTGATGCTCGGCAGTTTATTTGTTACCTCAGCACAAGTCAGTCATGCATGAGACTTCGTGCTAACACCGATTCAGGAAATAAAGTCGCAAATGTCCACATCCACACATCCTTGACCCTTCAGCAGAGCGAAATGCTCTCTTGCTCAGGTTATTCCGTCCCGTCAAACATCAACTATCTGTTTACATTCAGAATGCTCCACTAAGCCTTATACGCACTGACCAAAACACAGCTAATCCTATACCCTAAAATAAAAAAATAGACTGTCCTGTGTTTGGGTTTTTAGTGCTTTGTGTACTTCGCATACACTTTATATTAGAAACCTAGGCTCTAACAAAAAAGTTAAATACAAATATAAACAAACTTTTCAGAAAACGTATTCACTGCTGTGTTTTTACACAGCAGAATGAATCTAACTACATTTAAAACACATTACACACACTAGGTGGTAGCAGTGAGCACACATGCCCGGTGCAATAGACAGCCCTAACCATGGACCACGAGGAGCAATTCTTTGGTGGAGACTAGTGTGATATTAAATGGGATATAATTTAATTATGCAAGGCAAAATTATTACATCATATATGTAGTTTTAGTAACTGTTGATTTTAGTATCTCTGCTGTTTTTATATGTGTTCTCTATTTAGTTTAATTTTACAATCGTTATTTAGACTATGTTGTAACACTTTTACTACACTGAAGTGCATTACAAATAAAATGTATTATTATTATATTGTAAACAACATTGGTTTGATGAGTTAAAGCATTACCTCACAGCAAGAAGTTCCTAGGTCACCCTGAGGGGCTGTAGTTTTGCAAACAGAGCAACCCTGAGAACTCAAGAACACGAAGTGCGTTCAGAATGTGTCCTGTGGAAAACATTCGAATATTCTCTTTCATTCAAACTAATCTTCATTTCTGACCCTGACCATGAAGGACAAATAACTAAAGAACTCACAATATGTACAAGCCTGTGTGTGAGTGGACAACCACAGGGTCTGTGTGTACTGAATTCTTCTAATTGACATTAGTAGAATTTAACAGGCACCTTTATCCAAAGTGACTTACAATGGAGTGTGTTCGTGTTAGGGTTCAGGGTTGAGGGCTTTGCTAGAGAACCTAACAGTGGCAAACTGGCAGATGTGGGACGTGAACCAGCAAACTTCTGACTACACAGACTTACGATTGGATGTGTGTGTAGGACTCCACCCCTGGCAGGTAAAAAGAAGCGACTCGCTTCGTTCAAGGCCTCAAGTGGTAATCATAAATGACTAAAACAGATTTAAAGTCATTAAGTTTTGAATCTTAGTTCTGGTCGATCTCACTCAACTGCTGTCACAGTAATATTGCTGATTTATACTTCTATATAAAATTGATGCAGGCCACAAGGGGGGGCACTATAGTCATCAAATCAACAGAATGTGCACGGTTGTTGTTGAAGTAATTGCTCACTGCATATGGCGGTGCCTTGATGTTTATCAAGAAGTTTCTGAATCTGTTGGTCCTGAATTTTGTAAAATTGCTTTAAGATAATGTTTATTATAAAAAGCTCTATATAAATAAAATTGTCTTTATAATGTTTCATTCATGATCCAATATTTTAAAAGCATTTGTTGTTTAATATCAATCAGCTAAAATTGATAGCTCATTACCATCCCAGAGGGTAAACACAAACACGACAGAACTATTTCAGGGTGCGTATGACATTGACATAGAACTATATCAGTCTTTATATGTGATTTAGAATGAAAGCAAAATAAGACTTTCTTTAAAAGAATAACTTTTTAAAAATGATTTATCATAAAAAGATTTATTCATGAAATCTATGACTAGATTAATCGTATTACTATGTATTGCAACATGTCCATGTAAAAATATGAGTTCAATGCTTTCACATTGTCCGTGCTGTTTTTTTTTTTCTTACTAGGTCTTATTTCCACCCAGCTGTCACTGAAAGGCTGTTCATCATCGTAGTGCATGCTCCCGCCCCGTTGTTTTCGTTTTGGGGTAAAGCCGGTCCATTGACTGGGATTAAGGGTTCGATGTAAACAAATGGGGAATTAATAAATGAATAGATATCTATCACCACTATCACATATCCACAAAACATGCACCAACTCATTATGAAATCATGCATTTATCCTAAGTGCATTATCTTAATCAGGGTCACAGTGGGCCAGGGGCATGTCCAGAACCAACCGAGTCCACCAGCGCTACCTGCTGTGACACCGTTTAGCCGCTTATTAGCGAATATGATGCATGACACAATATAATTAATTCTGTTTGTGCATAATTTCAGGTTTTGTGTTTATATCAAGACCCTACCTGGAGCAACTGTAAAAAGTAGTTAATGTCTACATAAAATAACCCTAAATAATAATTGTATAAAAACTTCAGTGAGAGTCGTATGGTCTACTCTTTTGTCTGCGATTGTGTGCAAAAAAAGGACAGTGGGTTCATTCTCCTGGCAAACCGTATGTTTTTAAACGAACTACATGATAATTACTAAAGCAATGATAATGTGACAATGACGCTAACTATGGATCGGATCTGACATTTCTAAACCAGGCGTGCCTCCAACAGCTGCTGCCGTATTGTGCCAACAGGGTCAGCTCGGTAGCTGGCGAACTCTGGAGCAGCTGCTTGTTGACTCTGTAATGGAAGCACGATGACTATGGTGATGATCTGGTGCCCCAGTAGGAAAGGTGAGTGAGGTGAAAATGAAGAGGCTTACACAATGACCCTGTGCATGGATGAGTACATAGGAAAACATCTGTAGATATTCCAGGGTTCCCCTCGGATGAGCACGGGCTGTTTGAACTCTTTAACACTGTCATAGAATCTGCTCATGTAATGCTGGCCGGTGTGCATTCACCCTTAAGGTTTATATTGGTAGTCACGTGTTGGGATGATGGAGTACGTCGTCTGCTGATGTGCAAACCCGGCCAGCTCCTATTATATATCATTAACCTACAAGTATGGACCCTTTCACTCACCAGCTCTGTTGATCTAAGAGTCATTTGCCTCAGCGGATTGAGTAAGGCACCTGTCACTAATGGCTCTGCTTCATTTTCCTCCACCTCTCCATCTTGCTCTTTTTTTGTTTCATTTTCCCTCTTTAAATTTTCCCCAGCATCTGGACCATTGACTTGTTTCAGGATTTTAATTATTTTTGCAATTGTAGTTTTTATAATTGTTTTTATTTCACTTAAACTTAGGACCATATGTTTAGTCACATGCCATTTGAAGATCAGACATTAAGTTTAAATGCTTATACTGTTTCTCTACACGATACTTGTCTAGGATGGCATGTTGGATAGTGAAATGACCGCAAAATCACAAACACACAACTGTGAAAGAGAACAAGAGACCACTTTCAGATTTTCATTTAAACAATTTAACCTTATGTCAAACTAAAGTCTGAGGTTTAAATAAAACGTAGATGTCCAGATGTCCCTCAAACCATAGCTTTTCATTTGTGGGTTATTATTGGATAAGTCTTCTCCCACACAGCAGACTTGATCGTCAATTTGTCTGCTTTTGGCACTTCCATTTGTGACCATTAAATGGTACCAGTCAAGATCTGAATCAGGGTGTACAGAATCGAAGTGGTTGTGACCTGGGTCTTTATTTATTTTTGAAACGGGATGTCCATAAACCTTATGGTAAGATTCCAGGATATAGTGTATTTAAAGTACAATGGAGACACCAGAACTGAATGATTGGAGGCAGTGTGTCCATATGATTATGCCAATAGAAAAGGTCTTTGCCGCCCTCACTTGATATCTGGTTGGCCTTTCTGCTTCAGTAATTCTACAGACCTTAACTCAACTGACTATACGAGGGACCACTTCCATGGTCACGTTCACTCAATGAATTATCTTATGCCCAGCTGTGGGGTGCTCTGAAAACCCACCAAAAGCTTTTTGATTCATTCCCAGCCCTCTCAAATACCATAAAGTTCTGTTCAATGTTTGTCGAATTTTTTTTTTAATTAAAAAAAATAAATTGTGTGTGATTTCAGGAACAACATGCCAATAGCAAATGTACTAGTGTTTGTATTTTAGCCATGGAAAAGACTATCTGCAAGTGCTGCAAGCATCGTCACATATCCCGCTTCCTGTTTTGACGCACCTAGCCTAGTCTCCGATCGTAATAGCACTAATTTGGCCAGCATCCAGGTACACATGGTCTTGTTTCCAAACCAAAACAAAGCAGTGGCACCCTCCCACCTCGCTGATTCACCTCAGACTTGAGCCTGGCTTTGAGCACACATCACGCTGAGGTCTCCGTTATGGTTGTGACTATGCATGTTAACACAGCATTCAGCTAATGAAAGCGCAGCTCCGATTGCCATTAGCACACAGGCGTCGGGCCCTGCTAGTAAAAACCTACTAATAGCGTCACGCGGTGCAGAGAAGAAGCCACACTTAAAGCGCAGAAGTAAACAAACATGGTCCCGTGTTCATATATCTATTACGAAACATGTTTGGCCAGAGCGATTTGTGTTCTCCCATCTTAGTAGTGAAGTTGTAAACAATGTGGAGTGGTAGATCTTCTATTAGGGTGCGTTATACATAGTAAAATTGCCATTCTGGTGGAAACATGCCTCAGGCTTAGAGTTGATACGACTGGGTAATTGTGTAATGTTATAATCGGAAGATAAAGGTAGTGTTTGCTGGTCATGTTTTTGTTTTTGCTTGTCTTATAGGGTTGATGTATACGAAACACAAAGATCATTGACCTGCTCTGCAGCAAAATTTAAAAAGCATTAGAAATTAGTGTTAATTTCTAATATTTCAAAAATAAATACACATTTATGTCACTACATGTTGTGGTAAAATAGATAATGCATTTTATTGTCTTTGCAATTGTTGTATTTATAAAGATGGATGATTAGAGAACTGGGCTTGTGATTGGAAGGTTGCCGGTTCAATTCCGAGAGCCGACAGGTCATGAAAGGCAGGCCGCCAGGTTAATTGCAAACTCCTTTTGGTATGTAACAAATAAAGATTAACCTGTGCTTTTCTAGTGCTGGTCCAAGTTCATGTTCTAAATAAATAGGAAGGGTTGTCTCAGGAAGTCCATTGTGCATAGTCCAGTCACAAATGAATGTGATTCAGTCCCCTTTTATGTGTACGTTTTTTTTTTTTTACTAAGTGCTTGGAGAACTTGAGCAAGGCAAGAGGCGACTCAGTTCATCAGTCAGAACACCATCAATTCCAGCAAATTAGAGAGAACTTTCTATTTGAATCATGCCAGGTGGAAGCAACCTGCTGAACCCGAGCATCATTCACATACTTCTCAGAGAAGACTGATCAGGATCAACCCTGCACCGAGGTCAACAGGTGGTTTCTATTAACTCATAGAAACAAGCCAAAAATAATGGTTATCTTGATGGAAACTGAGCTGTTGTAATGCATGGTTAACATGAGGGACATCTGTGGAGACATAAAATATGTTTTTTAATGAGAACAAATTAGAATAATATTTTATAACCTCCTCTGTGACTTCATGAAGATGGTCCAGTCTCTGCCATTGATGGGGAAAATACAGCGGAACTTGTAATGGGTCTACGGATGTAATGGTTCAGCAAGAATCGCTATGAATCGATTCAGTTAGATGATTCTTGGAGCATAAATCGATATTCACTTTAAACAGTGGGATCAGTGAGATCTGGTACTATGTTGTTGTATTTTTTTTAATAAACCACAGGACATTAATGTACTATTTTAGTATAGTTGGCAACTTCTTCATAAATAAAATAATATTTATTGTTTAGATAAAAAAAGATAATAAAATAAATAATGTTTTTCCTCCCGTTTCATGTTTACATATTACAGACATAAGGCATAATTTTAGCTACAAGTTGAGATAGTCATGCCAACAATGCAGTTCCAGTTCAGCCTTATCCAAAGCGACTTACAATTACAATAGAACAGCAAGGTTTGAGCAATTTCGGGTCATGAGTCTTGCTCAGGGGCCCAACTTGCTTGATGGAAGTGAAGCTTGGATGGCATGACACATGAACAGCATAGACTTAATTGGGAAGCGACAGCTATCTCATGTGGTCCATTCCAACAGACGAACCACTGAACCAGATGAACTAATAAAATATTTAAAATGTGTTCATAATGTTTTGCCTGATAAGTGTATAGAAATAAATGTTCGATTTTTAAATGTATGCGTGACAACAGTTGTTCCAGGGTGAACAAATCTCTGATTAAGCACTGATTACCAATCAGCAGGTTTGCTTGGTCAGACAGGAAAAGTATTAACAAATCAAAGCCCTCATCTCTCTCCCCCTGTCACTCGACATGTCGCAGTAATGTGAGGACAGATACCAGACAACCAAAGCACACACATCCAGTTGAAGTTATCTGTGAAATCAGACTCTGGTATAAAGCATGGTGCGTGTTTCATAGACATTAAAAACAAAAACACACACCTGCATCCACCTTGTTCACACGCAAGCCAGTCCTATTCACACGCAACACTGATCACAACAGCAAACGGTTAAAAAATTGTCCGACATTTAAACGTTTGGAAATGTCGTGCACCATCCATACACATCAGACATATGAGTACATGGTAGAGCATCTGTGTGACCATTTCAATGGTCATGTTTTGTTCTATGGATCAGCTGTAAAAAAAAACTGTTTGTCCTGTATTTTGTAAAGTTGCTTTGAGACAATGTCTGGCTCATTTCCATACATCTTCTACTGATATTTAAACAACGACGACTGCACACGTGGACATAAATCCTGTATTTGTTATTGGTTAGACTAGCGATGTGCACAGCCTGAAAAACAACCCAACAGATTTGAGCAGTAAATCCTGCCTTGTCAAAGACGTTTCGGTGATTAGGTTTCATGTGCTAAGCTTATACAGAAGCAATGTTCTAAGCGTGGTACTTTAATTGATTTATTGTGCAGGTCTAATTTTAATTTTAGGCTGTTCATGTACCCTGTATCTGACACTAATCTGTACAGATAATACCCTAGTGCCAACTCACATGTGCAAATATTGCTTCATATAAGATTATACAGACAGTGTGGAAGTTACATTGTTCTCACTACACCTTTCTGAATGGTTTAATTCTTTTTCTTATTTTTTAATAAATAGTTATCCATTATCAAATTGTATTACAATGTTATTATGGTTTAGAAATTTTATTTTGAAATAAGTAAATACAATTAAATACACACTGTGCTCCTAGTAAGGCAACCCAGACCTTTTTGTGTGGACTCTGCATGTTATTTGGATGTTCTGCATGTATTTCCTCCAGGTACTCCAATTTCCTCCCACAGTCCAAAGGCATCCAGTCAAGTTAATTGGAGATGTTGATAATAAAAGATAAAAGACTAGATAATAGATGGACGAAGTGATTCTAGAAGGGAGTAATCAAAAAATTCTAGTCTGATACAAGTAAAAAAGATGACAGTGGTGTCATATTGTAACGCAATATGCCAAATATTTCAATACTTGCAGTAGATAAATTGTTTAAGTATATTGTGATAAAAATAAACTAAAGTTACTAATTTGACAGTTTGTCTGCATTTACACGACTGTAATCCTGTTGCTACAGATTGGATATTAATAACATTTTAATACGTCGTTTGAATGAAAAGATGTCTCTGTTCACACCATTTATTAATAAATGCTATGACTCTCCAACGAGATAATAGACCTATGATGTAATAAAACGTCATTATAGCATCCTGAACATAATTCTTTATTAACCTTTGCCAGGAGCGTTCACACCTAGTTACACCCCGCGTGATATTCATGGCAATAGCAGCATATGTCACACCAAACTTCATTAAAGTAACATAAAACCTGTGAAAACGTGTGAGAAGCAGTCGAGTGGAACACATTTACATTCATGAAGTCATGAATAGTTTTACAAATCTGATGACGCAGATCTCGATGTGACATCCTTGAATATAAATCATTTATCTATACATTAATGAAATTTTTTAATATCTTGTAAAATGTTGTGATCAATGTTGTGAAAAAAGATCAAATCTAAATCATTTATGCACAGTCAGCCTTATAAATACATCTGCTTCATCTATCAACTTGGTGCTGTAAACAGCTGTGTAATGTCAGGTTTATTAGATATGTAGCCCTATTCTAGCAGTCTTTAGGCGAGACATCAACTGCACATCGCGAATAAGCATCACCCTACGTCTTACACAACGGTGTAAGATGGGGCCCATGGTTTCATAATTCCTTTTTAGCAATCTAACGTATGCAGCCAATGTCAACAAGAGTCATTGTACTGCAGTCAAAACAAGGTATGTGGGAATGAAGAAACTTCCAAAAACTTCTAAGCTCTGCTCCTAGCATGAATTGGAACATGATCGGTAATGATGTGCACACATGATGTAACATTGCATTTTAAAAACTAGAAATGTGAAAATATGTATATTTAATTAAACATTTTGGCTTGTGTGTGTATGTGTGTGTCCATTAATGCCTAGATTAGTGACCCCAACAATAATAGGTGACCTGCAGAACTGAAAGCCATCACGAATTGAAGCAATTAGGTAAAAGATGGTCAGGAATGGATTGACTCAACAAAGTCTTGTTACAATACTCAGTGGATTATATGACAATTTTAACATTTATCGATTCTTGTGATTTTGGCGTCTGCTTGGTGTGCTCAGAAAGACAAGAATGATGACCCTAGATGAGAATTATAGGTGTTATTGAATCTATTGTAAGAGAATAACACATTATGTGTCCGTTTAATATGACAAAGATGCTTGTATTGCAGCTTATTGTTTTTAAAGCATTTTTTAAAATGTTCATTTTCTGTTTTATCACACTTTCATATCTGTCATGGTCACAGTAACTCTGATTATTTGGTAAAAATCAGTAAACACTCCAGACAGGTGGACAGCCCAGCATAGGTCAAAGACCACCATGGTTAATGTGCTGCTCCACACAGACGACTTCTTGCTTCTCAGACAAAATGTCATCCAGAAGCTAAGTTACTATCTGCATATTCTTCATCCAGCTCGATTTGTCTTGTTTTATTATTGACTTATTTGTACAATTAAAATTATTCTAGTAGTAAAAGTAAACGCCAATTGCTTTTAGTAGAAGTAAACGCCATTTGCTCCGCTCATAACTTTGAACATACTGCCATCTACTGGTGGTTCAACAAAAACGTGTAACCAATTTTACTATGTGTTATTATTTACCAATAAAGCATAGTTTATGCACACTTGTGTGATTCATAAAACATGTTAACGATAAACTGGTATGTGTGAACCAGTCTAGGGTTTGTAGAACGTTTTCTACAAAGCCAAGACGCCTGTTAGAAAACCGCCATTTTGACCAATGCCGATTGAAACATAGGTTGTCAACATTTATTTACATCTTTAGAGGTGATATAAAATAAACAGTAAAATAAATTAAAACGACTACATTTATAATTAAATTTGTTTGCTTGTGTCAAAAATCATCATAGTTTAGTTGCAAAAAATTGTCATCCTGTATGATTATCTCAAAGATCAATAACAATTCATTCATTCATAACGTGATATTTACTTCACACCTTCCAACTTTTTCCTCCAAAAGTTGCTCTACAATGGAAACACATTGGTGTAATGGTTTAATGTTCTTGTAGTCGATGCAATGTAATGTGTAATCCAGGGGTCACCAACGTGGTGCCCTCACGAGGACCTCATGAGTCGCCCGCGGGCCTGTTCTAAAAACAGCTCATAATAGTGAAAGTTACCAATGAATTGCATT
>JAOUQU010379442.1:5000-12267 GCA_028566735.1 Ammoglanis amapaensis
ACCCTGAAGGAGTGGCGTCAGTGGCGTTTAAGGAACCTGAGGAGGCGGATAAGTGTGTGGCGACTCTGAATGGGCGCTGGTTCGGGGGCCGTCAGCTCTCGGCTCAGCTGTGGGACGGAGTGACTGATTATCAGGTACTAATCAGATCCCACACACATCTGATTCAGAAAGGGGGCTGATGGGTAAACGTACAGGGGCTTGTAGACGAGGTGCTCTCCTCCAAATTCTCACAGATCTCTCGAGGTTCATAGAACAGAACATTCCAGAAGCTCCAGAAATCCTCTGTAATAAGTGCAGAGGTGCAGACTAGCAGCTGCTCTCATGACTAATCATGTATTTATAACAAACAGTTTACAGATAAAATGATTTATACTTCTGGTTCAGCATCGACACTTTAATGTCGATTATTTTTTATAATTCTGGATCGAGGTTTGTACACACTGTGATGAATTACATCTCCACAACACCAGGGGGCATCGAGTTTTTGAAACTTCTGTGGTTTTTTGTTTTGTTGTTGTTGCTGTTGTTGATTTTATCTGATCAATATTAAACCACGAATGATTTTAAATGTTGATTATAAACGAAACATCGTAATCATGGAGGCACCGACATCTACTGAGAGAGAGAGAGAGAGAGAGAGAGACGACTTTAACTACAAGTGTGTGTGCTGTATTGTTTTGATGGCTGTAGTGCTCCCCCTTGTGTTGTGTGGTGCACAGTTTGGAGGTGGGTGTCAGGTGAGGTGCACGGGAAGAAGAGTTTATTCATCACTGCGACTGTTTATCAAGTGTTTTTCTGTAACTCAGGTGGACGAGACGATGAAGGAGAGAGAAGAACGATTGAAAGGTTGGTCCAGTTTCCTAGGAGACGCAAAAAACAACGAGACCAAATCTACAGAGGAACAAGAAACAAAAAAAGCCAATCAGACAGAAGAAAAACAAACGCAGCAAAAGACTGATAACAGAGAGAATAGAGTCGGAACGAAAGAGGAGCCACAGGAGGAGAAGAAGACGGAGGAAGAGACTGAGGAGGAGGAGATGGAGGAGAAGAAGAAGACGGAGGAGAAGATGGAGGCCGAGGTTAAATCCACCGACAGCAGTTTAGCCGGCAGTGATGAGGAGTTGTAATCAGGAGGTTGTGGATCGGTTCTCTCACACTGTGGATTTAACATGATTAATGTACAATAATGAATCATCGTTCTTCATGAGGAATGTTTGTCAGTGTTTTTGTGCTTTTGTGTTTGTAGAAACGCAGGATTTGATAATAAATCACATTTCTGGTGTTTGTATGAGAGTGTTTCTCTTCTGAACTTGAAGCTTTTATTCTTACTGAGATTAATGTGATCAGGAATCTCGTTCATCTGCACTTCCTCTTCTCCACTGTAACTTATTTACCATTACATACAAGCAATAAACACGTCACACACACACACACACACACACACTAATAGAACATTTTACTGGGTGGTTTAGTGCTTCAACACTGTCACCTCATAGCAAGAAGTCCCGGCTTCGATTCCTGGGGGGAGCAGACCGGGTTAAGGGTCTCGCTCGAGGACTCAGCAGTGGATTTGAACCCACAACCTTTGTGTGTGTGTGTTCGTTCAGCACTGGGGTCTCACTGTAAGTCCGGGGTTCAGTTCCTGGCTCGACCTAAAGCTTTCACTTCTAATATCTGTGAGGGGTTTGCTCCTGGTGTTCTGGTTTCTTCCCACAGTCCAAAGACATGCAGGTATAGAGAAAATTAAGGATATAATAATAGTCCGTTAGTGTGTGGTGATGTGTGTATTGATTAAACTTGTGTGATCGACTGTTAAACGACATTAAAAGAGCAATAAATCAATCAAATGTTCCTGAGAACCTTTAGATCTTTTACTGTGGCTTTATTTAGTTATAATGCTTAATAACATTTAGTCTTATAACATCCACTTGATCATAAATAAGTATAAATAGTAACCGGCGGTGTAATAATGATAATAGATAAACACTCCCTGTTAGTTCTGGTTAAACTTGTTTATCTGCATGTTTACTGGCGCGTGATCAGGGTGGCGCGCGCGTTCCCGCCTTCACTACGCTCGCGCGGAATCCAGTAACCGTCACAGCGCCTCAGTGGATCTTTTAATGAGTCGGTTCACTAATCAAAACATTTACTGAGGTGATTTATTTTTATTTGTAATAGAATTTATTTATCGTGTTTGTTGTTGTTTTTGTCTCTTTATCACTGACACACTCCAGCCGGCGGTTATCGGTCTCGCGGTGTTATATCGGTTTGTTCGAAGGAATCGATTCATCACAACGACTCACGATGGAGTTCAACAGTCAATATATTTTCTGACTCAAGTAAGTTTAAATAATTATATTATAAAGCTTATAGATGACAAACAATTACCAAACATCTCCTGTTTCTGTCAGTAAAATGAACGGGGCATCGAAGTTTTATTGTTTAATTATTGCAAACAAAGTGTAAAGAAATGTCTAAAATATGTCACAAACAGAATTGTTAAAATAAATCAGAAGTAAATTCATTGTAAAATAGAAATGATCGGGTTTGTTTACATTCTTTCTGCTTGTTAACACGTCCCAAACATTCTTATTTACAATGTTCACAACATGACGTCACTGGACTCAAATACATTTATTAACATTTTCAGTCTTTAACAGACGTTTTTATCAAAAGTCTCACAATTCCTTACAACTCTATACCATTTTAGAGTAAGTGAGATTTAAGGGCCTCACTCAGGGGTCAGTAAGGGGCTGTAAGCCATCACTACCCTGATCTTTAGACCGTTTCGATCACCTCTGTACAGTACGTGTACACGTACATGTAATGTGTGTAATGGATATAAGGCATTTGTAATAAAGACCCCCCCTCCGCCCTCCTCCACCCCCCAGCGCTCGTGATTGCACCGATGATCTGAAGTGATGGATGTTTGTAATGGATGCTGATGGGTTTGAACTGATTTCTCTCATATTCAGGAGACGACAGTGATGGAGGGCAGGAGTGGGATGAACTGCACCACAGAAGCTCCTCACAGTGTCATTCTGACTTATTATGAAGGAGATATTAACACCGTGGTGGATGAACATTTCCTCAGAGCTCTGAATAAGAACAGCATGCCCAAAGATCTGAGCACCAAACCTCGACTGAGGTCCTCACCACCACCTCAACCAGGTCACATCCAAGAAACATTACAAACAACCCCCATCTAAACGACGCATCATCTTGTTTTTCTGTCTTCTGTGAAAATGCATGTTTGCTGTGTTTCTCATTGTAGGTTCTTCATTCTCGTGGTCTCCAGCAGGGTCCAGTAGCATGTTCTCCACAAAGATCACCAGTGTGAGTACTTGCTCCATTTGCAAAATGTAAAACAAATGTCACTATGTGCTACCAAAGCTTATTACTGCTTCTAATGATGTAATGATGAGGTTGTTCTGTTGTATATTAGCATGTGGGACCGAGGCAGTTTGAATCAGCAGTTCGAACCCCTTCAGTGATCAGATGTCATGCTGAAAGTTCTCCTGCTTGCTGGAGTTTTCCTAAAAACTACACAACACCTCCACCAACACACCCTCTGCATCCAGGTACACTAAACTGAGCAATCTGCTTCTAGATGAAGCCGTACAGGGAGCTCGGTGCTCCGTGTATGTAAACGTCTGAACCCACAAAGATGTTTGTGTTTCATTGCAGAAGTGCAGATGGACAAAAGCAGGCCGGATTTCTACTGGCACTGAGATCCACTCACACACGAAGATTCATTATAAATCATTTATCTGTTATATTCTTATTAAGTTATTAAATATTATTACATTTAAAAGATAACTTGGTGTAAAAACAGAAACTCTGCTTCAGTTCGTCTGTCTCGTTTGTCTAGAACAAATACACTTTTATTTCTTTACCAGATGTTGTGTATGTTGTATGGAAAGTAAAAATGAATTTATGATGGTTATCATGATGGTTGAGTTACGTTGGGTTCATTGGTCTTGGATCCCAGTGACTGGATCTTCTCATTATTGAGCAGGAAGTCTTGCTGTAGGATTAATGGTGGGATGAACCAGCACAGGTTCTGATGATCTATATTAATGTTGATTTTGATGGAACTTCAGCTGAACGTCTCTAAGATGGATGCTGCTGCTAATTCTGGACGACAGAATCCAATAAATGAATCATCAGTGACCTGAATTAACGATGGAAACGACTTCTTGCAGGTGGAATAAAATATTCAAGAATTCATTATTCTAAGCTCTGATGAATTTTCTGGAGGTGGAGGAACAGTGTGGAAAATTCTTATAAGCTCTTGTACGCCGAGACATTTAAACACAAAGAAACTTCCATTAAAACTGTATTCATTAGAAATTAGTAAATGTTTTATTTCTGTGTTTTCATCTAAATGTGTTTATAATGCTTTATTACATGCATTATAAGTATTTTTACAATAAAGTGAGATTATTGTAAGGTTTTTTGATCTATAATTTCAGTGCTAGTGTTATTGATTATAGTTGACATTAGATCTGAAGGTCGTGGTCAGAATGATATATTGTGTGTGAAAGAAAATCAATCCCATTCTTTTTGTTGTTCAGTCAGATGATCAATATCTAATATATTTGATTGATTGGAGTGATTAGCATGAAGCATTTTTGTAATAAACATAAAACCTTGAGAATCCAATCAGTATGTTGTAGTTCTAATCCCAGGAAGAACAGAAACCTCCAGCAGGTGATCACATGACGTTCCAGAAGAACCTTCAGCAGAACATCAGGGTTCCACATCAGAACATTTTACTCTGTCCACCTCTGTTATTGGAACACAAATATATGATTGAAGGATCGGTCCCGGTCTCCTCCTTCCTCCTCCTCATCTTCATAATGTTCCTCACTGGTCCTGATGACGAGGAAACCTCAAGAACATCGGGTTCCTCTCGAACTGTAAACATGAACCTGTAGTGTGTAAAAGTTTACGTTCGAGATGAAAGTGCAACTGCAAAAACAGACGGGCACCACATCCAGATGTTTTACTGATTTATTTCTGTGTAACTAATATCATGCAGTACAAATCTACAGATCAGAGAATCAGTCGAAAACTCTCCACAAATATACAGCGGGCAGAATTCCACCCCCATCACTCGTCTTTAGGGCACATCAGTCTATTATAGGGCACATCTGGGTCACGTAAACATCGTGTTCATACAGTGTTTATCTCATCGTCTCATTAATCCAACACGGAACAGAAAAACGTCAAAATCAAGTCTCATGCAACACAAATGATCCCAAAATGAAAGCAGATAAACATCAGCAGACATGAAAAATCCTGATAATCACATTCCAGCAAAATCTTCTGCTTTCCTGTAAACGTTATTTTAAAAGATAAATAAGCTTCAGACGCGTTTCTCATGACGTGAACTTTAAATAAATGAGATGAGGTTTTGTTTCTCTGTGTGGTGAATAAAAGGAACGAATTCTGTGTCCTGATTCGACGGTCAACATTCTCAACATTCCTGAAATTCTTCTCATTTCTGTTTGTGTGAGTCTCAGCAGATTCACTTTCATGGTTCTGTAATGATTCATGTTCATTTTCTGATCCCAGTGCATCAAATCAATCATTATTATTGTGTTTACTCGTTAGTGTTTGCCTCAGACAGAATCTTGACTTTGTTTACATGATCGGGGCGGAGCTTCGGTTCATCTTTAGGTTCTTTTTTTTACCCTCCATGATGTGAAGCTGAAGTTTAGATGATTTCGAGGTTTGTGATTCGAGGGTTCGATTCTGAGGGTCGACAGAACCGAGTCAAGACTGAACGACCCTCGATCGAGGCACCGAACCTCGAAATGCTTTCTGGGCGCCGTGGCTAGCATAGGGCTGCTCACTGTTCCGGACATGTGTGTTCACTACTGCCCCCTAGTGTGTGTAAATGTGTGTCTCACTGCGCTTGTGTGTGTGTGTGTGTGTGTGTGTGTGTGTGTGTGTGTGTGTGTAAACGCTCTAACCCTAATTGTGAGTATTAGCGTACAGGTACATATGTTGGAGTTCCACTGTTCCATGTTCTGGGTTCGTTCAGGATTAAGTTCAGTGATCACAGAAATATTGGAATCAGATTTAGAAAGTATCAGATCTGTTCTGAATCAGATCACTTCAGATCTCCAGAGTCTCTAACAGTAAAAAGATTCACACATTCTTTGGCTGAGCAAAAAAAAAAGGTCACATGATGAGATGTTTTTGAGAACAGTGATCAGGTGCTACTGAAGTTAAAAGGCTGTGGTCACTACATGACCTGGTCAGGGTCTCGGTTCTCCAGCTACATGAAAAGCTCTGAAGCAGAAACCAGGGTTCGAGAGTCCGAGGAGAACTGAAAGCACTTGATGAGCAGCATGGCTTCAAATCTCCTCACAGCAGAAAAGGATTTACTCTCAGGATCAGAAGATTTAGTACTTGTGATGTCATCACAGTGATCGTCAGGAGAAAGAAGACGTGTTAACCAGTGTGTGTGTGTGTGTGTGTGTGTATTGTTTCGGGTTGTTCCCGGGTGTCCCCGTGGTTACAGGGACTGGTTGTGGCCGGTGACTTTGGCTCCGTTCATCATGGCCGAGGCGCTGCGGCTCTTGGACGGCGTCCCGATGCCCGAGCGGGAGGATTCGGTGATGTCATGGAGAGACGGTTCTCGGTACATGGCCACTAAACCCGGCAGAAACAGAAGAGCGGCGTGAGGAACATTCCAGCAGGATCTCAGCAGGGTCGGGATGAGTTCACTCACCTTTCAGGGGTTTGGGGATGAAATGTGAGGCGGGTTTGGTTTTCTTCACACGGTTCCCCTTCATCACTCGACCTTCTTTATTTAAGCCGAGGAACCAGGCGCGACCCGACTGCTGCTGCCGGTACAACATGGATGAGTACGTCACGTAATAGTTCTCATAAACCGACTCCTTAAACTTACACTCGGGGGTGAAGTGTTCCTGTTACACACACACACACACACACACACACACACACACACACACACACACACACACACAGTCAGATTACACTCAGTGTACAAAACTCATCTGATACCCCAGATCACTTCCCTCTGCCCAAACACCCACAAACTGCGCCACCTACTGGGTAACACACTTATATACGCATACACTCATGCACACACACACACACACACACACACACACACACTCACAATAGCATGTTCAAACAAATATGTAAACACACTCACGAACACACAACGTTATATATATATATATATACACATACACACACACATACACACACACACACACACACACAC
>JAOUQU010379551.1:0-12266 GCA_028566735.1 Ammoglanis amapaensis
ACTATCTTATTAAGAAATATATTAATTATATATGCATACTGTATCTGAATACTATTAAGTAACGATATATTTAAGTGCAGGTAAAATACAGTTATGTTCATATGAGAACTGTAGTCACATTTGGAATTATGCTATTTAAAATAAGACCGCATATATAAAATCATGTATATGGATACAAAAATAATGCGGTGAATAAGGGATTTTTAGTTCTGATTCCTGTAATAAACTTTGAAGTATTTTTTATTCTTTTCAAGTTAATATTTAGCCTGAATATAGACCATTTATTTGCATACAATTGGCACTGCAGCGTTACTGCATAGAGATTAAGTTGGTGGATATTTTAATCCGGTCTAATTACGAACTAAAAATGTCTCTGTTTGCATTGGTTTAAAGCTGCAGTATGTACAATGTAAATAAAAGAAATGTGTGAGTAGGCTAACTATGTTCATTCCTAATTTTTATTCCTGGCAGGTTGAATTTTGGTTTTGGCAGTTTGTTGTATTCCTCGATTTATACTTTATACTGGCAATTATGTTATGAGTTGAACAAAAGTCACATATTTGGGCATCAGATGGCATTGCTGGCTATGTATATGACGAGTTGTTCTGTTTGCTGAACTCAGACTTTGTCAGACTACAAAATTGCTGTCTAAAAAAAGTAACAACTAATTTAACTTGAAGAAGCCAGAGAACAGCTTGTGCTGTCTAGAACCCAATAAATAGTACAATGTATATGTTGTTAACCAGAAAAATAGTTCGAAACCATGTTTCTTTGATCACGTTTCGACAAGTAGCTGAACTTAAATGACATTAATTGAGGAACATTAATTGTACAGTATTGAATTTGTACTGGAATGGCAGTGGTAGCCCAATATTTAATGTACTAGACTAGTAACTGTTAAGTCAATGGTTCAAGCTACATCACTGTAAACATGAATAAGGCTTTTAACTCTCAACTGATGTGATTGATTGTGATTGGATAGAATTGTCTACTACATGTTAAAAGTACATCATGAGCCACCAACAATCTTTAAATTGTAATGCAGGACAATTGATGCAATACAATGTTTTTTTCCCCAAGATTATATTTATGTAAACTAGATCTAGTTACATACTGCTGATTGAAATAAATAATATTAATATTATTAATACAGCAGTGTTACTGCTTATATGTTTTGCAGATAAAAATTTGATTTGGCACTCATATCGTCTCTATATCACAGCAATTTTCAGCTTAAAAAGATATTCTGGTGTGGTCCAATATAGATAATATATAAATGTGTTTAAGATAATAAATAGATCTGTATGTAAATGTAACAAACATACTTTCCTTTTTGTAAAAAGCTGGAAATCGTCACATTCTCACTTATGGAACATAAGCTCACATGTATTCGCATACAAAAACACACATACATGGACACTTATTTAAATCACTTGTTGCACAGTGGCTGCCAGTGCAGGTTGAGTGCTTGTGAAGGGGGCTACAGTACAGTAGGGTACACTTTCGAATGCCACAGTGCAAAGCCTAAACCCTTCTAAAAGCAGTACAGTGCTTACCCCTGTGATAGTTTCCTAACTGAGACTCAGTTTTGTGAATCCAACCTCAAACGAAATGAGGTGGAGTAAAATTGCTGTTTGCTATTAAATGGCAAAGCAGTGCAATTTACTTCACCTCACTCTACTGCGCTAACATTCCTCCGAGTCTCACAAATCTGCTTATTTCATCCACTTATTTCGGAACATCCACTTATTTCCTTACATATACAGTATTTTCAAATGTTTCCTCTGTCACTTTTCAAATGATACTGAAATACGGCTCATTTATCTTCTTATTTGCTATTAGACAACAAGTCACAGAGCTTTCTACTCATGTGTTGGCACATACTGTGGTTGGCAGGGAATAGCTAGCCACGTCCGACCAGGAGATGTGAAAAGATGTGGCATACACAGACGATGATTAAACACATACAAACAAAGCGAATAACAGAACTGTGCCAAGAAAACAAATCACTTTTAGTGCAATCCAGATCTCTCATTCTGTCTCATTTGAATTTCACCAAGCCGTGCCAGGTTGGTGGCAAGCACGGGCGCATCGGTCTGAAATGTCACAGCTCAACAGTATTTACACGGCTGTCGGCTCTCTGCATGCCAGATGTGGCACCTGGAAAATCAGCTTAAGATGTTGCCCGAAATGGTCCACTGCCATGTCTTTGCCAGCTTCACATCCTTCAGAGTCCACCCAAAATGCATCTTTCCATCACAGTGATGTGATTACTGAGTGATTTCAGCTGTTGTCCTCCTGGCAAGTTCTGTTGTTTTTAGTTAATAAATAAATATGAATAAATAAAGCCCCACGGAACATGTACATTGCTAGACAGCTATCCTGTTATCCCATTTTCAAACATCTCCTGATTGGATAGAGGTGCACAGGAAATGCAGGAATGCAGCAGAAACTTACTGACATCAATAGTGTCCCTTGTATCATTCGTTATACTAAGCTTTCAAAATCACAGATCATCTGTTTTGTAGAAATACTGAAATGATTCAACTATATGAATGATTTGGTGGCAATGATAGAACTCACTGTAAAAGTAGTAAAATGGCCATTTCTGAGGACTAGATAGAAACAGGGCGGGGGTAATAACAGGGTCCACGATGTCTCAGTATCAAGATGAGGTAGGGTTACCTCAGGGAACACTGGGATATTGCTTAGATGTGGAACAGGAGTGATTTGAGGTATGGAGGGTACAATGATGAAAAGGTGGGACAAGGTGATGCAGCTGTTCTTTCAAGAGTAGATAGTGATGACCTCACGGCCTCCACCACGCACTAGGAGGACCCGATTGAGACCCTCAGTTAGGACTTCTAGAAATTCCATGTCTGTTGGTGTGAAGTTAAGAGCCTTTGTAGAACATATTTACATCCTAAATCAAACAAGACTATTTTAACTCTAAATGTCTAAATGATAACAATATGACCATTGACAGGTGAAGTGGAAAACACGAATTATCTCTTCATCATGGCACGTTAGTCAGTGGGTTATATTCCACAGCAAGTAAAATGCATATGCTGATGGTCCAGAATGCCACCAAAACAGTAACTTCTTAAGGGTTTTCCAGTTCTAAAGGAACAGGTCAAAGCTAATGTCAACCTAAATCAATAAGACATATATTTTTCCATTGCTACAAGACGCTTTGCAATTTAAACTGCACAAATGTTCCCTTTTAAAATCCTCGAAAACTGAACTACCAGTTTTGACTTACATCATCTATCTCATAAGATTCAGCTGATGGGCGGCTTTCTTCACTATCTAATAAAAAAACTATAAAATAATTTCAGGTCCAGTTTATGTCCCAACAGAGCTTTCCCCACCCATTATGTCACTATCAAATCTTCTTAATGATAAGGAACACGCTTGTTTTTTTAATGTACTTTGCAGTTACATACAGACTACATCTCCTTTTCTTGCTATTGTTTCATGTCCTTACTGGCGTGTTATGTTTATGTTAATTACAACCCCTGTGATGGACTGTCAATCTGTACAAAGTATTTTCTTACTTCTTACTTGGTGAATTGTAAACACCAAAACTTAATAATTTAATAATTAACTAATAATTTAACTAATTTTAGTTTATTAACTAATAAACTAATAATTTAAAACTTAATAATGTTTTATTTAAAAAAAGAATAAAACGGACAACACCACAACTAATAATAAACAATATAGTCACCTATGTAGTATAAATTAAAGGATACAGTTTTCATCCCCAGTTCTATTTTTGGGAGGTCCAGGCATGTTCAGCAGGACCAGTTTGGCCTCCCCAGACTTCTTTATAATTTCACCATTGAGTCTTAGAGCAGTATGCATACGCCTTAAGTTTGACTGATTTCTAAATAATGAAAAATAAACAACAGAACAATGTCAGTAATGATCATCAGTACATAAATAGTAAATAAATACAGTATTTGTGTTGACATGTAATCAATATTATAAATAGAATGCAGCCACTAGACTATCACGGCAGTATCAAGCTCTTAAGTTGATTACACACATTTTAAGAGGGGTGGATAATACTTTTAGGATTTCTTTGGACAGCAGGGGTAATGCAATCGACAAAAACATTGCAATCAGGAATTGGCCAAAAATATATCATGCCCCAAAATAAATAAATACAGGAATAAATAAAATAACACTAATAAACATTGTTATTTGTGCCAGGAAGAGTTACTTTTTTTAACCTGCCCAACATAGCCAAAATACATTCTATATATTGTTTATAACAAAATAATAAAGGTGTTCAGAATAGTTAAGAAGTGTCATAATAGTGGCAGAGACAAAAATCGAAACCTCCTGGATTCAGATTAAAATAACTGAAGTGTCTAAATCTACATGCGTATATGTTAAAAGTAGATTACTTACAGATTCTCCCACTCTCTGTAGCATGGCAAACAGAAAAATGCAAAATGATAAAACACAATACTTAAATGTTTAATGCAATCATAGCAAGGCATTTGACCCAACTTGAAAAAGTTGAACATAAACTTCAGTAACCTTATGCATTTTATACATGTTTAAACTATTTTCTACTTAGTATATTTTAAACCTTACATACATATATGCATATATTTTGTAAATCTTATTTTATTTTATATTTTTCAATTGTTTTCATTGGTTAAAAAAAACAAAAAACTAAAAAACAAAGTCTATTTATGACTTATCAATGAATAGAGGAACAGCAGATAAAGAATTTTATCGTACAGTGTAACTACCTGTTTATGGCTATTTTGGCTGTAAATCTAAATCCAATATGCCCCATATCAAGTGCCACTGTTTGGCAACTGTTGGGCCCCCAAGCAAGGTCCTTAACCCTTGGACGTTCAAGATGGTATACTATGTGAAATACTATTAAGATGTTCTTATGTAATGTCGGTAACTTTTGCACACAGCTAACGGGCTAGCTGCTAAATAACACTTCATGCCTCCTGGGATTTTGTATGCGTCCTAATTAAAAGTGGCTAAAATGTGACTAATTAGTTAAAACGACTTTTAAGCTAAAGTATCCTGCTTTAATAATTATTGAAAGTATTTTGTTGTTGTATTGGGCAGTAATTTATTACCTGATGAAGTGTTTTCTTTCAATCACAGAAAAAGTATACATTCAGTTAATCAAAACCCTTGCAAAAACTTTGCATTATACAAAAAACTTTTACACTTTATTATTACATTTGTAATAATAATACTTATTACAAAATATTGTGTAGGTTTTAACCCTAATGCAAAATTTGACCAGCAGGCGGCGCTCAAGCACCACACCACAAAATCTTTTACACTAAGAAGCCATTTTCTGAGCAATGCATGAACATCATCTGGGTTTTATAACAGTCTGGCTGGATCTTTATCTTTGATTTAAAAGAAAGTGTTTTCACTCACGGCTTCATATTAAAAAGATCTTTGATAGCGCTAGGTGTGCCAGCTACAGGATTGGGCTGTTCTCCATCACACTTGGTCTCCGTCCAGGTCATCTGGACAGCTGTTCCGGGAGTGAGAGCCTCTGGTGTAGGACTCTGAGGGGTGGCAGGAGTCGGTGGATTGGTGCTTTTATCGTGAATGAGCTGCTCCTGTACAGGTTGGGATACATTGATACGCTGAGAAGCAGGGCAAGGAAGGGCATACATAGGACAGTATAGTGACATGGTTAAGTGAGGGCAAAGATAAAAAAAGAGAGATTTGTTATGACTAAGGAAAACAATGTCCTAATCTTGATACATGTATGTCAGTGTGTGTGAAGAAATTAATAGAGCAATATTTTCACCCATGACGAATGGTGTCTTTCATAAGTTTATGACAAAGTTAGGAGCACAATATTCTCTACATAACTAGTGTTTTCTTGTTCCAGTGTTGTGTTGTAAATACTCCGTGCTGAAAAATAGCAGAACACACACTACTGTGTCTGTCTGTCTCTCTATAAACCTAGCACCCAACAATGGAACTATTGCCCGATGGCATCCGTTACTACGTTCCTGACATCAGATTCCAATCATCTTTTGTCTTTACAGTACGCATATCGGCCTCTATGTAGACATCCATTCTCCAGGCTCGGAACCAGCACTACATTGTTGTGGCTACCACACTGCTTCATTAAATAGCACCAAATAATAACATATATAGTTTTTGAAATACTTTTACCCCACTCACGGTAAACATCACTTGGTTTATGGACATGAAATTTAAACACACGAATTCATTAAGAATAAACATTTAAGTTTTTGTATTCAAATAAGTATAATGTATAAGAACATTATCAGATTTCGCTGATTCAGTAGAAACAATAAAGCTGAAAATCAATGGCATTTGTATTATAGTAACAAATATCAGTTCATTTTTACCTCCTCTTCTGGTTTGTCCTCCTTGTTGCTTGCTACTGGTTCTTCAGTCACACTCAGCTGGGTTTTAGTAGATGCTGGGTTTTTGCGGCGAATTGAACCACGTGAACTATCAGTGATGCTTTGGATCTGTAAGTAAGATGTTTGAGATTCATTTAGAATATTTAAGCAACATGTCACACTATGTTGACTTTAAAATTTACAAATCTTATTTAAATGATTTTATCAAATACAATTTGAGCCATCAAGGGCTGACAGCTTTAACCAGGGACCCAAAAGTGTCATCTTGTAAGTGCTCAAGCTTGATCCAGCAATGCTCTGATTACTACTACCAAGTATCAAGCACTTAACACAAAAGTTGAGGAATAATGCTGATCAGGGTGTGACTGTCCAAACACAGAGCTGATCAGAATATAAACACACTTTATGCTGCATATAACGCAAAAAGAAAACAATAAATGAATAAGAATAATCAGATATATTTATTTGTATTTAATAACTATATAGATTTGGACCTCTGAACATGAAACTGAGGAAGATGAAAAATACAGTTACTTGGAATAAAATGTGTGAAAAGCTTAAAACCACAGCAAAACGATGTTTTGTTTTGCTTCATTAGCACTAAGCTTAAGGCATCCAATAATGACAGTATTACTGACAGGACCATTGATCTGCTGAGAGATATTATAGCAGAGAAAAATGTATTTACTCAGGACTTATGGTCTTGTCAGCTTTAAGTGTGTGTGTGTGTGTGTGTGTGTGTGTGTGTGTGTGTGTGTGTGTGTGTGTGTGTGTGTGTGTGTGTGTGTGTGTGTCGGCTTGCCTCCCGCTCGCGCTCAGTTTTGGTGAGATTGATCTGCTTGAGGATCTCAGAACGCTGCTCCATAATCAGGGTTTTCTCATAGGTGTAGGCTGATATGTCACCATCGTGCTACAGACAGAAGGAGATTAAGGGAAAATTGAAAAGTATTACTCACAAAAGTAAAAATACTTCACAAAACACTAAACCCAGGATAAAGATAGAAAAGAGAAAAAAAAGAGAAAAATCTTGTTTAGCTGTGATTCTCACCATCTCTACAACCTCCACCTCGGCATCTATACGCAGGTGATAGAGGAAGGTGGTCAGGTCCTTCTTCATCTGAATTGAGTTGTCATCCATCTGTGCCACAGTGAAGATGCGCATCCTGCACTTCCTCCACACCTTCAGTATAATATAATAGGCACATCAGGCAACACATTATGACATCCTATTTCTGCCTCATATGTAATAAACTGTGATGTAATATGTATCTATTAGATTGATCAATAACTTGTGCAATTAGAACCACATCAGTAGGTCTTGGCTGTGACCCCATTGCCTGTTTATTACTCTTCCTTCTTTATGCAGCGCACCCCAAGAGCTGCAGTTTTAAAGATGCTCTGACCTGGTCATCACAATGTGGCCCTTGTCGCTCAAATCCTTAAACTTGCCCATTTCTCCTGCTTCTAACATTAACTTTAACTAAAATTAGTCAGTAGCTAGTGCAGTGATGAGATAATCAGCGTTATCATATTATTATTATTATGTCATATTATGGTTTGTGTCTGTATACATTAGAAGTCACTAAAAGAAGTTGGTGACTTCTTGTAAAAACAAACCCCAAACCAAAAGGATTGTTTAAAAGCTGGTTTGACTAAGTGTTCAAGATATACAAACACAAATAGTCTTAGGTAATGGTAGATGATTTTGCACCAATGACCCCTGATGTCTGATCAAGCCGTGGTCCAAGTGGAAGAGGAAAACATAGAGTAATGTTCTAATGTGTGTTAAAAATTGACCAACTTCAAAGTGTAAATACCATACAAAGTGATTACCTTGTGCTGGCGCAGAAGGAATGGCAGAAGCATTAGCATGCCACCGTCATGAACGATCCACCAGACGTCAATATGTCCCTCAGTGAAACGTTCACTGTTGGATGGGAATGCTGCAATGTTCTTAGCCACCAGCAAGGCTTTGCTTGCAGCTGTGGTTTCTCTCACCAACTCTATATGAAGATGATGTTTTTTATTACAACTGTTCATTTTTTATATTTTATATTCAAAACATAAACCCTAGTATAATATTTTTATCCCTTTTTAACTAATGTACCCTCATCTGATTTGTAGTGGCTCTAGCAGCACTCTCATACAGTATATTGCAATCTATCGCAAAGCACTTCACTTAACAGTGTATTTAATAAATTACACCTAATGGCAATTTAAGATAGTCAAACTATTGTGTGTATAGGGAAAACATAAATCAACACATTATTAGGAAAACTTTGATTTAAACCTTAAAGACTTTATGACTAACATTTCATTATTTGGTTAGTGGACCAAATATCAAGATTATCCATATATCCATAGATATTTGCTTTATTTCAGGTTTTCTCAACCCTTTTAGTAAGCAGTTTATTTTGCCTCTTTATGAAGTGAAGCCTGACTATATGAGGTAGACTCACCAATAAAGTTCCTCCAGTGCTCGTGGTCTTCTACTTGTTTCCAGTTCCGTGGCCAGCTAAGGAGCACAGTGTTGTGCTGGAGGCCTCCAAGTCCACTAACCTGAACCAGATGAGATGTGGCATCGCGAATGTTGGATGACACCACTACCTGACTAAAGCCTTTCACTTTCTCAGCCTCCATCAACTTCCTTAGAGACTTAAAATAAAAAGCACAGCATTAGGTTTTGGGAGACTTTGATTTGAGATTGTGATTCTGATTTTCTGGAGAATAAGATTAGAGATGGTCAACAACAAGATGAATAGAAAAAATTATAAAAATTTGATATGAAAAAGGCATATACAGTACAAACCTTAAAACTATTTTATATATAACCGGATCATTCATGAAGCACTGAAATAATGGAACTGATCTTAAATATAAGAAGCTGGCAGATTCAATTATGATTCCACAAGAATGTGAAAAAAACTGAAAATCATTACCAACATATAACATGTGTTGCAAACATATAAAGAAAAAAATATTGAAATAAGAAACAGTTGTAATTTATATTTTGTATTGCATTACAGACAAATTCATTGTGTAAATGTTGAAGCAAACTCTACCTGTTCAACTTGTTGGGCCTGAGGATGGTTGTCCAGAAATGTGCCGGCCAGAGCAGTACCCACTATGGTCAGTCCCTTTCCTGCCTTGAGTTGACTGGTAAGTGATAGGAGACGTGGCTGCTCGACATTCTGCTCTGCATCAACACTGACCATCACCAAAATCTGAGGTCTAGAGGAAACAATTTCATGTCTTGATTAGACGGTAGTGAGTTGACGTCACAAAATGGGACAGTGTAGCCTAGTGGGTAGAGCGTTGGGCTGGGAACCCAGGAAAGGTTGGGGGTTCAAATCTAAGCTCTGCTATACTCTTCTACACTGCTGGGTCCTTGAGCAAGACCTTTAACCCTGTCTGCTCCAGGGGCGCGGTACGTTGGCTGACCCTGCGCTCTGACCCCAAATTCCAGACAAGTTGGGATATGCGAAGAGAAACGTTTCATTGTACTGTACATCTGTATATGTGTAATGACAAATAAAATTGAATTTGAAAATGTGATGTTTTTAAAACAGTGTTCCCCCAACTACACTATTAATGATATTTGTTGACAACTATTAATCACCTTCCTACAGTCACCTTCTTTTGTGATATATTTTAATTTCATTAGCAATTTTAGTTGAGCCCTTCTACTTTAACATCATCATAATCAGATATTGGAGACTGAAATTCAGACGCCTTTAAATCCTACAGCTCTCTCAAACATGACTAATTTCTATCCCCTGTAAGGTCGGTTCATGCCACTGGTCGCTAGCAAGGGGGCATGAGTGGTGCAGTAAAAGAGAAGCTAGAATCAGCTCTCAAAACTCAATGTCCCACAAGCCCAAGTGGTGATTAGGGCTGATCAAGGCTAATGAGACGCACCTGCTGGGCTCAGTATAAAAGCCTAGTTGAAGACGTTGTTTTCATGACGATGCAGATGGTATGGTACTTAGCAAAAAAAAAGGTAAAGTAAAGTAAAAGTCAGAATAACAAATAAGTGAAAAGAAGTTGACAAAAGAACAGGAAGTTTAAACAAGGGGAATATTTGTAACTAAATATTTTTAGTAAAGTGTAGGAAGTTTAGAAAACAAGGATACGCTGAACTCAAAAGGTTAAGCTCAAAGGCTTATAAAGAAAAAAAAATGATGATTTGTACTACATGGTTTGAAAACATCATTGTCAGTGTTTATTTTGTATGCCATTCCTTTTTCCACCCACTTTCCCACTCACTCTGTAGAGTTGTGGTAGAATGTAGAACTCTTTGGTTCAAGGCATTGCTGGTATGAAGTGCAGCCTCAGCCTCAAAGCATCTCAATACCTTGCATGTTACTGCTGCATGTTTATTACAAGAACATTCACTCATTCCATAACACTTTCCTTACTGTTTCCACAGTCTCTAATGTTCCACAGTGCTAATATGCACATTTTTTTTTCATGACCATCTCATTTGCTGCTCTAAAAGGTAGATTTCCAGACAATAAGTGTTGAAACTTAATATTAACTTAAGGAGACAATAGCTAATGTGGTCAATACTAAACTATATAAGGGGGACACGAGCAAATGCAGATAATATTTTAATTGACTAGACTTGATTTGATCTTTAAATAGTATGTATTATGTCTGTACAAACTGTGAATGTCCAGGTGCTTTCCACTTCTCACCTCCAGTTCTTGGTGTGTGGTGGTCCCTCCTCCAGTCTCATGAGAGCATAGCGTGCTGCGCTCAAGGACAATCCCCGTATTCCATCACCCCATTCCTTCTCGGCTCTGTCAACAACCCAAAACAATCAAAATCAGCCCCACTTCCACACAAATACACTCTAACATATGTAAGTCCAAGTCCTCCTTGTTTTACTATGCTTGTCTGTGAGCTTCTGTCTTAGGTCATGAAATAGCCTGAAAGTCTGTGACTTTAAAAAGAAAGATGCTAGATAGATCGACTCCTGGATCAAGTTCTGACTGGGAGGATTAAACTGGAACAGAATCGGTGACATGCCAAGTGCCAAAAAAACAATCTGTTCTTTTCCCCCGCCATCCCGCGCGCTTTCCACTCACCCCCGGAACTCGATATACTTGTAGATACAGCCGGCGATTACCATGGCAACAATGGCATAATACCAGGAGCAGATGAACATAAGTGAAAGACACAGACTCATACCCAGAAAAGACAGAGTCCTGCAGAAAGAGACAAAGACAGATAACTAATATCTGGACACATTATTCAAATATGCACCAACCAGGCATAGAATTACGACCACTGACGAATGAAGTGAAAAGCACTGACTCTTCTCTTCATTACAGCACTTAGTCAGAGGGATATAAAAGGCCACAAGTGAACATTTTATATATGCAAAATTTATATTTTTCGGTGGGTAGATGACAGTATGGTCAGTATAAGTATATCAAAAGTGGTAAGTATCAAATAGTGTGAGACTGTGGTCCCAGGATCAGGTAATGGGTCGCCTAGGCTGCACATGATCGGTTATAACAGACAAAGTGAGATTGCTGAAGATGTTAATACTGGAGTTGACTGAACCATGTCAGAATACATAGTGCATCAGTTTGTTGTTTATGAGAGAGGGAAGTGATCATAATGTTTTGCCTTGTCAGTGTAAACCAAGGACATTTTGAACAAAGATCCTGCTTTTTGTTGTCTAATCTCTAGGGCTGACCGCAATTAATCGATTATGGTCGACCGAAAAAATTACTAGTTGGCCAAATTCCATTGGTCGATTAGTCGCAGGAAAAATAAAAGCTGCATTTCGTCAAAGGACTTCTGGGACTTTTAATTTGAACGGCGTCACAAAGGAAGACGTGACACTCCATA